>PVKN010001016.1:18460-58813 GCA_004027915.1 Capromys pilorides | reverse complement strand
ATAAAAAAATTTTAAAAAATTGTCATTTTCATTTGTCATTATGTCATTTCATCCTTTGTTCCTTGGCATACATCCATAAATAACATGGATTATTTTACATGTACGATTAATGTCATATTTGACCTAACAAAATTAGAGACAATTAAAACAGCCCAGTCCATATTCACATTTCACAAATTGCATATTTATAAAGGAAATTCACAGCCACTGGTGAAGGGCTGCCTTGCATGCCCTCCCTCCCCATCCCTCTAGTCCATGCCTAGGAGCCTTGCCCTAAGAATCCCACCCCAGCCTCTCCCAGAGATTCCCTAGTCTCGCAGGGCATCCACAGAATGGTCAGAGTCAGCAGATTTAGACCATCGTTTGGTTTCTGGAGCCCCTTCACCAAATCCATCACGCGCTTCTAGCCTGCTTTGCAACATCTGCCCCAAAGTTCCGGCAGTATTTTCAGACAGTGGCGTCTGCCTTAAGCTAAGGTCAGGTCTACCTCCTATAACACCAGCACCTGTTCGTAGTCCTTGCTGGTCCTCTGAACTCATCCTACATAAGCCTGCCTCGTTTTCTATGGAAAATGTCTTCAGGTATTTGGAGACAGCTTGAGTGTTCTGGTCTTAGTCAAATCCTAGCAATGTGCTCTTGCCCTAGAACCTAGGAATCCCTGCAATGTGATGCCGTCTGCCTTCTCAGTCTTTACTTGTCAGTGTCCTGTGAGCTTCTTGAGGCCACCTTTGTGGCTACCAGCTTCATGAGGACTTTTCTGATGCATTCCAGCTCATACATTCTTACCTTATGTGTTGACCAGAGAATCTTGGTAGCTGCCTTATAGTGTTGATTATATTCTAATTTTTTTAAAGTTCAGAACCTTTCTCATCTTTCGCTGGATTCCAAATTCCTTGAAGACTGACACTTTCTTACCTGTCTTTGTGCTTCTGGGTATGTCTAGCAACAGCAGGCATTCATGGTAGGTGCTCTTTGTATGTCCAGAGTACATTAGCCAGGATTCTTTTAATTGAAAGTGACAGATAAACTCAATTTGGCTTAAACAGAAAAGGAAATTTCTTGCCATAGAACTGGAAAATCTAGGAGAACAACTACTGGAGGCATGCTGGGGCCCAGGTGATTCTTGCTGTCATCAAACACTTGTTCCCATTGCTTGGCTCCGCTTTGCACTGGTTGGCTGTATTCCTAGTAGCTGATCCCCAAAGAGTAGTAAAAATAAAGTGCTTATTTTTTAAAGGTTTTAGCCAGAGTCTTCGGTCTAACTCTAATAATCCAGGCTTGGGTCATCTGTACAGTTCCAGAAACAATCAGTAACTGCAGCCTGGGATGAGAGATGTTCTGGCCAAGACCAGATCATGCGTCCATGTGTTTACCCCAGTGCTCAGGGTAGGGTCAACCCTAGTATATGCAATAGGAGAGTGGAGGATCCCCTGGGTAAAATCAGGATGCTCTCACTGAAAGAAGGAAGGATGGATGATGCTTAGCTAGACAACTTCAACCAAGCTGGAAGGAGTCCTGTGCAAGAAGATGGGTCTCTCATGATTGGTTGTCCTCTGAGCTCCTCTTGTATTCTCTCAGTGTCACCTTGAATTCATTCAAAGGCCGATGAGAGATAGGACGAACCTCTGCCCAGTGACCTGACTGTATGTAGAGATGGCTCCTGAAGGTTCAATGCAATGTTAATGCAAGAATTCATTAATGTCTGTACCAAGACTTTGGGGCTGGAATACCAGCATTGCTTTTGAGCTCTAGAACTCAGTGAGTTAAGCAATCTTGATTAATTTTTATATTGTTAAATGGAAACAATAATTTTAACTTCTGAATAGGGTTGTTAAAAATGTTATCTGAGTTAATATATATGACCCAATTAAAGCAATATCTGGTACAAGGCAGTCCCTGTAATAGGTTTTTATAGGTGTCTTTATTGAGTAAGAACATTGTTATTGCCTTACGAGCCCACTTTTTGTGTGCTACTCACTATGCTTCTCAGCCAGATGGGAAGCTGCCTGAGGGCAGGGTCCTGTAGGTTCCTAGCTTCCCCGGCAAGTGCCATGCAGCCAGGCTGACAGGTGGCTGTGAGACCCAGGGACAGTCCTGGGCTCAAACCACAATAGAAATGGGAAGAACTTGCCTGAGCTTCCAGCTGTACTAAGGAAAATTCAGGTGGGCCTGGGTATGTATTGCCTCCCTTTCCTGGGCCATCAAATGAGGAGGGCCACAGAGACAGAGCTCAAAGAGGAACTTGGAAATCTCATCCAGAGGCTGGGAAGCAGGGACGCTTTGCCTCCTATAAGACTTCCCTTCCTCCTTTGCCCTATGACAGAAGCTGAATTCAGCCTAGCCTCCTGATGCATGTGGAGAAGCACAGGCCTGCGGAGGTCTGGGCGCTTGTCCCAGGTCACATGGCCCCTCGAGCAGGACTGTACTTGGAGTCCTATTTCCCATCTTCACACCAAATCCTGTGCTGCCTCTTTGTGCAGATCTGAGAACAGAAGGAGTATCAAGGAAATTGGCCTGTTTCTCCTGAGGGCCTGACAAACATTCCTAGCAGTGGCGACTTCTGTTCTGACTCATAAAGATATTTCAGAATAATAGCACCGGTCATTTTATCTCAGGAATGTATCCAACTTTGAAACAACAACAAAAACACTGGTTGCAAGGAAGTATGCTAAACTGCCTTCCAGGGCAGTGACCCTACTCACCGTCTTCAGGGTCAGTGGAGGTGGAGGAAGAGGACGGAAAGGCCTCATTTGAATATGATTTCTTAAAAATCTTACACAAAATTCAATATGCAGCCACACATCACTTAATGATGGGTATGTGGCCCAAGAAATGTGTTGCTAGGCAATTCTGTTATGTGAACATTGCAGAATACGTGTGCACAAACTAAGCACCTATGATATCACTAGGCAGTCTTGGTTGGTTAGAACAACATTATGCACTGCTTATGGCAACTCTGTGGTCCTGGGCAACAAAAGGGTCTTGTTATTGTTTAGGATTTTTTTTTTTAATTGAAAGTAAAGCAGTAGAATAAAGTGAATAAGATGCTGTAATCTTAAGAATAGAGCTTGATGATTTTCTTCTTTTGCCAGTTTGCTGGTCATGGTCCAGAGGATTGAACCAGGGCCTTTTCACTGAGCTGTATCCCCTACTGCAACCCTACTCTCTCCCTCTCCCTCTCTCTCTCTTCTCTCTCTCTCTCTCTCTCTCTCTCTCTCTCTCTAATTTTGCAACAGGTTCCCATTAAGTTGGTAAATTTCCCAGGGCTGAGTTGGGGAGCAAGCATGAGGTCATGAGTTTGAGTCCCAGTACAAAGAAAAAAAGAGAGAAAGAACAAAGAAAGAAAAGAGAGAGATAGAAGTTTCCCAGGGCTGACATTTATGATTCTCTTGTCTCAGTCTTCCAGAGAGCTGCAGTTTCAGGTGTGTTCCACCATGCCTGGCTTTGGTGAATTTTTCATCCTTGTAGGTAGGTATAACCCCATCCAGGTGAAGAAGATTTAATTTAGATATGACTGTTATGATTACATTTAGCATGATATTTTCTCAACTTTCTTCTCCTCAGAGTATATCCCCCATGTGAAATAGGAGTCACATCTGGAGGACTCGCTGTACTGCATCCCACAATACCTAAGCTTGGGCTGGTGAGATGGCCTAGAGGTCTAAAGCGCGCGAGCTTTGGGAAGTTTAGGCCACCGCAGGGACTGCAGCTTGATCTGAGGCACCACATGCTGTGGTTTAAGAAAATAAAATAAACTTAAAAAAAATAAATACCTAAGCTTGAGGGTTCTCTTGGGACTTCCAGGAGGTGGTGCAAGGCCACAGAGGGGAGAGCCATTCTTGCTGACACCATTCTTTCCTCCAGATTTAGATCTCTTCAGGTTAGCATTTCCTAGACTTTCCTCTGCCTCCACACCTGAGAAGCATAGCACCCTCCTTCCTCATGCTAGTGCAGTGAGGTTTCTAGGATGGCCAGACAAGTGGTTTGCATTAGCTCTTTGGGGGAATTCTGTTCACTGTGTTCTGGGAGAGGTATGACACTCACTGGATTAGCCTACCCCTCATTATAAAATCCCACTCATTTTATGGCTTCATTAGCACCCATGCTGGTTACTCTCATTTACAAACTTGTTGACATCCTCCTGACACTCTACCCAACCCACTCTTTACCTACTCTTCTTTGCCTTTCTCTGTACCCTTCGAGGCCAAGCTGCCCAACTGCACTACCTGTTGGCAAGAGATGGAGAGCTGGGAGAGATGGCTCTGGTGCCACCACAGCCACTTTCAGCTTACCATGGCCAGCAGTGGCTACTTCTCTCTGCCCACTAGTGGCTCTCATCCACTGCCCCAGTGTTCCCTAGGCTCTTATAACACCATTCCCTCCCCCTTTCAGCTCCAGTAGTGGTCACAGTTTCCAACTGTTACTAGACTCCAGGTGCTTCAAGATCCACCCTGCCACCCCTACCCTGTTCTGCAAGTTGAAGCCAGGGGTTTTGCACTAAGTCACATCCCCTACCCTTCTTTTATTTTGAGACAGGGTCTCAATAAGTTGCTAAATTGCCCAGGTTGAGTTTGAACTTGCAATCCTGTCTCAGCTTCCTAAAGTGCTAGGATTATAGTTTGTGCTACCTGGCCTTTTCTCTGATTCTACCCAAAACTTTTCTAAAGAGCTTCACTATTAAGGTCTTTTCCTTGAAACACTTGAGTAGAAATTTGCCTCCTGCTGGTCACTTGACCCATTCATAGGTCACTGGATAAGCAGAAACACTTTTATATTAAATAGTTATCAATTATAAGATGCATCTGGCCTTTGCAAATGATAAATAATCAAAAAGTATGACTTTTATAATGAAATGAAGGTGAATTTATTCAGGCATGATGGCTAAATGTCAGTTTGTCATTAAGAAGTCAGATTTGCTCTTAACCTTTCAAGAGTGACAGAGTAGTAGGTTTAAGGTCAGATGAGATGGCTTTGAGTTCAGCTTCTGACACCCAGGCACCGACTGAAAGATCTTGAGACAGTTGCTCTATCACTCACTGTTCTTTCTTTGGCAATTCAATTGCCAAAGAATTGCCGAAGCTTCGGCAGCCCAGACTGTCTAAAGTGCTGTCCACACCCCTTGCGGGTATGCTGTGTGCGAGGACAACAGAAGCCATGCGTTGGGAAGGGCTTCAGGAATGTCCAGTGCTTGGATTCTGGGGACAATGCAGCCGTTCTGAGACCCAGGTCACCTCTCCCAGGCCAGATACTGGACTGCAGAGACAAACTGGCAAAGGGCATGAAGAGTGTGCCAGTTAGCCAGAGAGGCCGTCAAAGGCCAGCCCCACCTACCCTTTTCTCCCTAGCCAACGCATCTCCTCATTTGCATAACCTCTTCCAGGAGCTGAGTAATGGTACTAGAGCTGGGGCTACCTATCTATTCCGCTGAGAACTAAGGGACACTAGTAATAATACGTTAAAGCCATCTCCAAATGAAGTCCCTGCTTTCCCCAGACCAATCAGAGAGAAAGACCCTCATGGGAAGGTGGACAATGCCACGTCTAAGGAGGAGCCTGATGTCAGAGAATCTCATCTGTACACTCAACTAGTCACTAACACGATAATCAGTTTCCCTGAACAAATAACTGAATCGGTGTTTATCTGTTGCTGGGAATAAGACTAACCTCAAACGTCTGTAGTGAGGATTACGTGCTACAATCCTTGCTTTTTTTTGTATTACGCCCTTAGTAAATATTCATCTTTTCATTCTTATCATTAATTATGCTTGGGATCCAAAGCCCCTCCCCCCACTTGTTAACCCCAGAATTGTTCTCTAGCAAAAGGGGCTCACTGAACTGGGTCGGGAGGCTGCATTTTTTTTTTTTTTTTTTTTCTGGAACAGGTAGCTCTACGACCAATAGCGGAGGCAGGGGGAGGCCAGTCTCCAGGCAGCACGCGGGTAGGGGGTACTCCTGAGCCTGGCGCTCAAGGACAGAAAGGTGAGAGCAGGTTGTAGAACGCAGGCCTCCCGCGGGGAGACAAATCCAGCTTGAGCTCTGGAGCAGGGCAAAGCCCGGATCAAAGCGCTCCCGAGGCAGGCCGGGGCGCACCAAAGGGAGGATAGCGACTTGCATCAGCACAGATTCCGTGATGCTCTGCAGACGTCTGGGGGCTGCTGGGCTTTACGGGAACCCACAAGAAAGGAAAGGACCGGGGGGAGCGAGCAACGCGGGGGCGGGAGCGAGGGCGAGGGCGCGCTCGCCCGCAGGCGCGCTCCCGGCGGCGCCTGCCAGAGGCTGGGCGCGCCCGGGACGGCGGAGGCCGCGAAGGAAGCGCCTGTTCCCCTTCCCCCTCCTTTTCCCCGCGTGTTACTGGAAGGACTGTGTGGGAGAGACCCAGCGGCACCCGGATTTTCGAGCGCACGATGGGGGAGGGTGGGGCAGCAGCTGCTGCTCAAAGGAAAACCAAAAGTGTGTCTATGCGCGCCTCTCCAAGGCGCCGCTGCTCTGGGGTGGGCCCTGCGCGCCCCGGCCGCGCCTCCCTTTGCGGCCCCTCGGAGACCTAGCAAGGACGGCGAAGGCCCGCGCGGTGCGGGAGGGAACTGGGAAGCGAGTAGGAGAGTGTCACGATTTCTTCCTCTGTGCCCTGCCCCCGTCCCCACCCCCAGTTTTCTGGGTTTTGCCGCTGCTGCTCGGGCAGGGCTGATCCGTTTTGCGTCAAAGGACTGCATTTACTCAGTCCTGCTGGGAGAGGCGCGTAAACACCCCGGCAGGCCAGGACGCAAGGATGAAAAAAAGCCACGCACCCACGGCTGGCGCGCGCGCCCGCCCGCCGACCCCACACCCCTCGCCCGGGCGGGCGCGGTTGTGAGCTGTGCTGCGCGGCCAATGGCGGAGGTGTGAAGGGTCAGGCCGGCCTCACCCCGCCGCGCGCGCACGTCCTTGGGGATGGAGCTCAGAACAGAATGTGTTTTATAACTGTAAACAATGACCCCGAGTATTGTTTGGGATTACCGTATCTTGGGGCCCTTGGGGCGGCCAGATGCCGCCAGCCGTCCCGGAAACGCCAGTGCTTTATATAGAGCCCCGGGAAAGCTTCGAGTTCCCGGCTTTATTTTCCTAACTACGCCTCCACTTCGCAGATAAGGAAACTGAGGACTGGAACTGTGTGTGTTAGAGCGCACAGTGCCACAGCCCGCAGTGAAATCTCAGCAACGTGTCTTCCCCGTTTGGTCCTCCAAAAGACTCTTTTGGGATACGGGTGGCGCTACTTTATGAGTCGGTAAACTGAGGCCAACGCAGGTCCCGGATCAGCATCCCGACTCCCGGTACGCTGTGCACCTCTAGGCATCTCTGCAGTGCTGCGGCTCCACAGCAGACCAAGGCCTGAGGAGGTCAGATCTGAAACCCTTCATTATGCAGCAGGACAGTGAGACTCAGGTTAATGCACTCGCCCAAGCGCTCACAGCTCGTAAACAGCACAGCCCGCGTCCACCTCCACGGCCTGCGCTCTGCACCCTGTGCGTGTCCCCTCCCCGCGGGGCGGGAAGATCCGAGTCCAGCTGCGCGCGTCCTGAACTTCGCTCCTAAACAGCTGAAGAAACTCAGGCACACCCTGCCAGCCTTCTCGCTTGGGTGTGCTTGGATGTGCGTGTGTGTGTGTGTGTGTGTGTGTGTGTGTGTGATTGTAACATTAACAGTACGGAGTTCGCCTGTAAGGCCCGACTGGCCCTATTAGCTGCGTCCTAAATGCCTGTCCTAAAGGGCGGCCAAAATGTCTTGACGGTGAATTCTGTCTTCAAAGCTAGCCCTGACAAGTGAATTGTAGGACAGAAAAAATTTAAGCACACACAAACACACATACACACGCACGCAAAAGGGAAGCAGTGGGCAGCGGGCAGCGGAGAGAAAACTAGGCAAGCCAGCCCCGCCTGGCGGCGCCGCGCCGCGCCCGCCGAGAGCCGTCCGCAGGGCGGCGCGGTCCCCTGTGCGCCCCGGGCGCCCGCCGCACCCGCCGGCGCCGCGGAGGGTGCGGACGACCGCGCTCGGCCGCGCCCTCCCTGCGAGCGGCTGGCTCTGCGTGCCGGGCTCCCGGCCTCGCGGTGGCGCCGCGCTGAGCCGCCCGTCTCGGCCTCAGGACTGCGATTGTTTTCTGAAGCCCGAGTCGAGGCCGCGCGGCCGCTCTCGGGGCCCCGCCCCGCGCCCCTTCCCGAGGCGGGGGGAGGCCGCGGCGCGCCGGGGAGCGGGCGAGGGAATCCCTCTCCCTCCACGTCACCCGAAAGCGAGGAACCCCGCACTCGCGTCCTCTAACGCAAATGACCATCTTTGGCAACGTGAGCCAATGGAACAGACCAAGGGCGCCGGGCCCGGAGGGGTGCGAAGGGCCAGGGCTGCCTCGGCTCCCCCAGACCGCGGCGCGAGCCTCCCGCTTCCACCCTGGCCGCCGCCTTTCTCCCGCGCGCTGGGTGCGCGGCTGGCGTCGGCGCGGCCGCGAGCCGGGTCGGAGGGAGCGTCGCACCCGCCTCCTCCCCTCCCCTCCCCTCCCCTCCCGCGCTCTTCCTCCTCCTCCTCCTCCTCTTGCTCCTCACCCGCCTCCCGCGCGCTCCTCCCTGTGAGGTGGAGTCTGGGGTTGACGTGAGTGAATCCATGTGGTAGGGGCTGGGGAATAAAGAGTGTGGAGTTGAACTCGTGCCATTGTAGTGACTCATCTCGGGCAGAGCGCAGGGGCTCCGAGCGAACCGGCGGGCGAGCGGGGCTCGGAGAGGCGGAGAGGGAGGGAGAGGCGCGGACGCGCGAGGCGGGCCGTCCGGGAGCGGGCGCCGGCGACGGGTGCAGGCGGGCGCGGGGCGCGGGGCCGCCTCCCTCTCAGCGGTCGCAGCTCGAGCCCGGCGGCCGCCGTCCCACGGGCGCGCTCGGATCGCCGCGCGGGCGCACGCCGCCCTCAAGTGTCCGAGCCGCTCCGAAACTCCGGCGGCGAGCCGGCCACAGGAAGTTTATTCTCGAGCTCCTTTCTAAAAGGAGGAAACAGAAGTTTCTCCAAGGCGCCAGCCTTTCTTTTCGCCTTTTTTGGCCCTGTCTGCAATCCAGCGACCCCAGACCTGACAGGCGAGCCTCGCCGGGCTCCGATTCCATTTTCATTTCCAATTTTTCTTTGGGTCTTGGGTCGCGGCTCGGCTCCTGCCGCGCGCGGGGGCGGGAGGGTGCGCGCGAGGGAGGGACCGAGGGACCGGCGACTTTTTAGAGGCAGGAGGCCGGTGGACAACTGGTCTTGCGGAGCTCTCAGAGCAGTAACGAAGTGCCGTGCGAGGCGCTGGGGGACACTTCCCGGGTGTCGCCACTTCCCGGCCCGCACCCGCCGCCGTGGGGGAAAGTCTGGGAGCGAAGACCGCGGCCGGCGGAGCGGCGAGCTCGCAGCAGCCTGAGCGCGGCCGCGGCGAGGGCGGGGAAGACAAACACCCTGTTTCCTCTCCGGCCCCCACCGCGGATCATGTACCAGGATTATCCCGGGAACTTTGACACCTCGTCCCGGGGCAGCAGCGGCTCTCCTGCGCACGCCGAGTCCTACTCCAGCGGCGGCGGCCAGCAGGTAGGTGCGGGCCGTGGGTGCACCTGGAGGCGCGCGCGGACTCCTGCGCCCTCCTCTCGCTGCCACTGCCTCCGGCTCGCTCGCTTCTCTCTTCTTGGCTTGGCAACAACAAAGCTAGGGGCCACTGTTGTAAGTTGTGGATTTTTGCCCCACCCACCCTAGCACTTTTTAAAACTGAACTAAGCAGTGGGCTGCAAGGACCAACAAACCCTTCACCATTCAGAAAAGCTCCTGGAATTACAGGTCCTTGCCCAGGAGCCTGTTCCCTGCTTCCAGCACCCCACTTTTCGCCTTCCTTCATCTCCACGATGGACAGACAAGGCAATCTTTGCACCCACTAATCCTTCCCAACAGCCCTGTTCCTGGGCAAAGTCCTCTCCCTACGTCTGGCCTCCATCAATCAGCTCATTTCTGAAAAAGATGGGGGACTAGGAAACATGGTTGGACTACTTCAAATAATGGGGAGTGATGGGGTTGCCTGTGGGAATCAGGTGCGAAGGTCAGGAGAGAGGCCGGTTTTGATTGGCTGCTGCTGCCAGCCTTCCCCGTCGGTTTCCTGTAGGGGTCGAGGCAAGATCCTGCACAGCTCTGGGAGCAGCTCCTTGAAGGTCTGGGAGTAGCTGGGGCTGGAAGGCCGGCAGAGAGAAATAAAGGAAAGAGACATCACTTGGTCTCCTGGGTGGTTCTGGAAACAGAAAAACAACTGCTTTCTAAAGCAGCCGAACTGGTTTCCACTGGAGGGATTGTGTCTGTGATCAGTGTCTGTGAGTAACAGAAGGGTGCTGGTGGGGTGGGTTTCACAGCTGTGCCCCCCCCCTTTGTCTTGTGAAGGAGCTGGGTTAACACTCAGGGCCCTCTGCAACCCAAATCCCACCCTGCTCCATCAGGTGGTAGCCTTGGCCTCTAGAAGCCAGCCAGCCAGGAGGGGCTGGGGTCGGCCTCCGGGAAGGGGTGGGCCTCCGGGAAAGGGTGGACCCAGCTGGAGAACAGAATGTGAACATGGCTCTTTATTGGATCTGAAGAGGAATACCTGTTTCAAAGTGATTCCTCCTACTGGGTGAGTCCCCTAAATGGCTTCTCTGTATCTTTCCTCTATAGCTGCCATCCACAGTCCTGCCCCTGTACTACCCAAGCACCCACTGTCCAAGGCCTAGTCTGGGCTTTTGCACCCCTGAAATGAGCGCCCAGGTGATGAGTTTAAAATCTCACATGAAAAGTTCATTATGTTTGCTTCCTAGCCCAGTTGCTGGTTTGTGTTGGCTTCAAACATCATTAATTAAAGGGTTAGGACAGTTTATATCCATTCCCTCACTTTCTAGTTCAGCAAAACTCAAACCTCCTCTCTCCTGCTCCTGGAATCAGAAAACGATCTTTGGACTTCTCTATTCTTTTCCCTAACACATCTGAAACGGTGTTCCTTAACAGTAGAGTCTCACTGCCTAGCTTTGCTCAGACCCTGGGACCTGAATGGGAAGTCAGACCGGACATCAGTACCCTGACTGAATAATCTGTGTCACTAGGGCTTTGAGCCCAGGTTGCGAGTGGAGGCAATTCCGTTTTGGAAGCAAATCAGACAGGAAACCAGTGATAGGAAGAAGGAAGAGAGCTCAGTCCAGCAGAGTGTAATGGGGCCTCATTACCAAAGCAAAAAGCAGCTGTTGGCTAATTTCTAGCATGCTGTAACACATGAGGATTTTGCAATTAGCAACAATCAGCACACAGGTTCTTATGTACGCCCGCCTGTTCGGCCTAGCAGTGTGAGCAGTGTGTCTTTCAAATCAGAGGAACTGGCAAGGTAATTTGCTTAGAGTTTTCTTTCTGCCTGAACTGGAAGGTGTTTAGGGGCGGGACAAAGAAGAGCATCAGGGAGAGTTTTTCCATTATAGCTCTGACTTTTCACAGAATTATTCTGTGGTCCTAGGGACTGACCTCAAGGCTGTTGTTCGCCAACAAGTTTGCTCTCTGACCTCGTCTGAGCTTGGGCTCAAGGTAACTTTATTACATACCAGATAAGTCCTGTAATCACTTTATTTCTCTGAGCTACCTTTATGGGCAGACTTTTGTGGTGGCTAGTTACTTGGCTTCCTCCTTTATGGCATTGCAGTGGCCCAATCAGTGTGAGACAGTTCCTGATTCTTATTTGTAGAGTCCAGTGTTTCAGGTAAGTTTGTTGCTTGTACAAAGAAAAGCTTTCTTCTCTAGCCACAGAAGACAAACTGAGCACACCACAGCCACAGATTCCAAGGACTTGGAGGGTTGGGTGCAGACAGCTATTTGTTAAAGCCTCCTTCTGGTATAAGGGCAGGAACTTAAATCATGAAAAATATTTCCTGTTGCAGTTACAGTTTTAATCTTACAGAATGGTCATTGGTGATTTAGTTTTGTTAGGAACAGTTACACATACCTTCCCCTCCTGGAGTTTGTTTTGTTGCTATTTTCTCTGGCCTGTCTTTCCTAGGACAATACCTCCCAGATATATACTGTGTCTGGCTGCTTGACTGTTAGGTTTCTTGGCCCCAGCATTACGCAATGCAGCCAGTTACACAAACACAGGTCATTTCATAACTTGTTTTCATCAGCCAGGCTCCCTTTTAATGAACAAAACAAAACAAAAACAAGACCGAGAACTTTTCCAAGGCTACTATTCTTTGTTTCTCAGATAATTTGTGAAAATAAATCAAGTGGGGTATTTCTTTTTGGAATCAAGGAATATCAGACAAGCTCTCTTCTTCCTCAGCCACTTTCTGAAGCGCGCACACACACACACACACACACACGCACACACGTACACATGCACGCACAAAATTCCCTGGCGTGAACTTTTGCCAACTGTACCAGGCTGGGACATTCCTCACATCAAAGAACTTTTACCAGAAATGACTGTGATTCTCAAGTCAGCCTCTATCATACCTCTCTGGTGCCCCCTACGGGACATTTTTAGAAGAACTATCTTGGGAATGTATTTTTCCAGCCCCCAAAGAGTGTTAACTTGGTTAGTTTTTGGAATTCTTAGAATTTTTCTTTTTATTTAGGGACAGATAAATGCCATATATTTAACAGTGGTTAACTAGGAACGGCTTGATTTCAAGATGAGTTTCTTGTTTACTTATTTTTCATTCTAAATAAAACCCAGTTGGATGATTTTTTTTTTTTTTTCCTTTTCGCTATTTTGTTGTCTGTTCATTAGGGGCCAACATAATACTACCGCATCATCAAGGCTTATTTTCTTTGTGTGTTCCTATATGTGTGTGTTTATGTGCAAGTTATTCAGAACTGGTGGGAAGATGAGAGATTTACGTTAAGGATCTGGGGTGCTTTTGAATTTAATTTTATTTGTTGCCTTGATCCCACAGATGTTGTAGATTAGGAATGAACAAAATGCTATCCCAGGAATCTGTCTGTGCCACTGATTCTTGGCCATGGGAGTCAGCCTCACGTTTTTGTCACAGCGAATGGGGTGAAATAGCAGTCATATATTGTCTGAGTGGTAGCTGAAATTTCATAACTAAAACCCTGAGTGCATTTCCATTATCGTATTTCTGCCTATCTTACTGTTCAAGGTGAATATAAAATTAGGAAACCTGATTTTTTTTTCCTTTTCTCTTTTAATACCAAACACACCAGAACTTACACATCTAAGTCATTGTTGACTCGTTGTCCTTGATCATTAGGAGACTAAATACCTACCTTAATGTTGTGGCTGTGGTCAGACCCAGAAACATTTTACAGTGCCTTTCTTTTAGAATTGTTTTCAACATATTCTTTTAGAAAGCCTCCTTCCTAACAAACTGCTGGCCTCTATGGTAAATTAGATGTTCAGAAATTACCCAAATTAATTTGGAAAACCAAGTCTGACCGATGAAGTTGGGGTAACCAGGCTGGGTCCAAATTAGAGTATGACCCCAGGTTCTGTGGCTCTAAATCTTGGCAATTTACCTGGGAAACCGCCCCTTCCCCTTGACAAAGCACACCAAAGCTGGCACTTCTGGTGCCAGCAGCTTCACCACCTCTACCCAGTTTTACCCTCTGTTAAATAGAAATAGAGATACTGCTTTTCAAAATTAAGGAAACTCGCTTTCTGGCTTGTATGTTGAAAGGAAGAAAAAATAGCGTCATTACTTTGTCTCATCTGGTAACTTTTGGTGGCCACAGCATTTCACAACTATGGCAGCTGCTCTGATTGAGGTAAATATATCTGTTCCAAACCCCATTCTGTAATTCCACTCCTCCTCAGCTTCCTGGGAGGGAGGGGGAAGATGTGAGAGTTCTCAGCCCTGTTGTGTGGTGGATGCTCCAGGGTTCTAGAGCAAGATGAAATGTTAGCCTTCCTATCAAGTGCAGAGCTCAGAGGATTGGTAGCAGTAGGAAAAGATCTCCAGGACAGTGGGGTGAACTCTCTCTAGTGCTTTGGAGTGGAGTTTCTGATCAGAAGGGCCCTGGGAACAAATAATCCAGGAACCCCAGGGATGGTGTCCTATCAGCAACTATAATCCTTTTCTTTTTTTCCTTGCTTTTTTTTTTTTCTGCCCAAGCAGTGAGGTAGCAGAGAATTAAAGGGCTCTTTCAAGTGAAGCTGAGAACTCAAAGGAGCTGATGTGTTTGTATACAATAAGACTTTGGAAATTATGAGTTACTAATGCCAACGTCCATTGTGACATAAGTGACATTTCCTCTGAGAAGAATAAAAGCTTGGACGTCACAGTATTGTCCAATGCACACTCTGTGAATCTGCTTGAATTCCATGCTGATGGCTTTGAACACTTCGGAGGGCATTGTGGCTTTGATAAGAATGCAGAGCTGCTGGGGAGAGAGCTCAGTAGAACAAGCACCTGCCTAGCAAGCTCAGGGTCTTGAGTTCAATGCCCGGTACCACACACACACACACACACACACACACACACACACACACACACACAAAGAGTGCACAACATTTGTCTTGTATTGGTGATGAACGGTGAGGTGACCAGTGTGGGAAATATTAAGACAAAATTTGCTCTTACCCTTTCTCTTCCCTGCAGCCAGTCTTGTTGGATGTTGGAATTTTCCTTTCCCCATTTTAGGAATCTAAAAATAGAGGAATAGCCTAGTGCTTTCCCCAACATCACACCTATCACACTTGCCTTCCTGATGGGCAAATTGCAGAGCCCACAGGGCTCATGGCATGAATGACTGGGGACCCCTGGCAAGAACCAATCCGGTAGCAAAGTACTGGCCAAACAGTTGGGCCAGGAATACCAAGCATGATTTTGATGTCAAATACCATTTATGCCCGGCTCAGGAGTCCCTGAGATAAGCCCTCTGTGGGAAAGGGGGGCCTGAGAAAAAGGGGCCCAAACCCTCATTCTGAGACCATTTAGCCAAAGGCCATGGCTATGAGCCTCAGGTCTAAATTCAGAACCCCTCTGTAGAGACCCAAAGATGACTTTCCCAAGTTAGCCATGGATGGCTGTAGGACTTCTCTAACCTGCTGGAGTTGACCCTGAGCTCTTTGCTATCTCATATGGTAAATGGAAGGGCACACACTACTGACAGTAGCCCATGGAACGCCAGGCACAGGGTCCTCTAGGTTGAAGTTTAAATTCCCATGCTCAAAGACCCAAGCACCGCTTGTAAGGGCTTGAACTTGGGCTCAGGGTTTAGAGGTCCTAGCTCATGAAGAAGGCCCATCTCCTTGGCTTCCTAGGTCAGAGGACCTGAGCCAAAGAGACAAGGATGATCTTCTAGGATGGAGGTTGGCAAGTGATTTATAAATAAAGTTGACTAAAGTCCTGGCATGCCTGTTTGCTTACATATTATCTGTGGCTCTCCACATGATATGATGCCAGAGTTGAGTTGTGACATAGACTGTGTGGTCCACAAAGCCTAAAATATTTGCTATCTGGCTTTGCTTTCTGGTAGCAAAGCTTACCAGATTCAGCTCTAGGAGATCTGTGGGGGCTGTTTTGTCCTTTTATAGCTATGTACCCACAAGCAGACACAGTTAAACAAAGTATCTGAAGGCTTTCTCAGGCTGGAACATAGCAGGGACATCCAGCATCTTTGATCCAGTCTCTAGAGAAGGAGCGTAGTAGGGCTGCAGTGTCTGGGGGAGCCAGCAGGCCTCCCCAGTGCCTCACTGCTTGCACACTCCTGGGACCATGGCATGCAAAAACTGCCCTGATGTTGCAGCTCGGTGAATGTTAACTCCTGGGGAACCATGGTTCGTCCCCAACAGAACATTGGCTGGTTCTTGGGCCTGTTGGCTTAGAAGAGGCCAGGCTGACTTCCACGCTCTCAGACTCTTACTTCACCTCTTTTCTTCTATCCCAGTCTTGCTCTCTGAATGATATCTTTGGAGTTGAGACAAGGCCCATCTGCCAGTTCTAATTGAAACTTCTGTGTGTCTCCCAGAGAGGCTCCTCTGGAGACAAAAGCCTTCTTTATCAGGCCCTAGTCCCCTCTGGGGATGGGACATTGTTTTCCTTACAGTTTGGAGCCAGTGTGTTATCCAGATGGCTTTACCGCCTGTCTGAAACAAGGTGTACATTCGATTCAGAGGCAGTCATTACCTCCTGCCTTGTTTTAATTGCTGTCTTGTTTTGTCTAGACCAAGCCATTGCTGTAAGGAAGCTGGCTGATGTATACTGGGAAGTGCATTCTGAGGACCTAAGAACCTGCCATCTCCACAGTGTGGGGACTAAGAGGGGGCCCCCATCCCTAAGTCATCTTAGTCTCCCTGCCTTGCTTTTTTTTTTTTTTTTTTTGTGAACCAGGGATTGAACTCAGGTCCTTGCATTTGCCAGGCAAGAGCTTATTCTACCGAGCTATCTTCCCAGCCCTCCCTGCTTTACTTCAGGTTTCCCTGTTTCCCCAATCCTGAAACAGGTATGCTTTTGTTTGTTGGAGAAAGTGTTTCTTGGTGCTTTCCTAAAGCTGACAGCTGCCCCAGGGAGTAGGGGGTCACACTTGGATCCTGGCTCTGGGTGGCCCGCGTGCACTTCAAGCCCAGAACCGGAGGGCAGACACAGAATACTGAAGTTGGCTGTTTCCCCGGAGTGGAGGCTGACTGTTCTCCCTGGGGTTATCTAGCATAGAGTACACAGACCCAGGTGAAGATGACAGTATGAGGATGGTGGTGGGCATGACAGTACCTTTCCTTTGGAGCATAGTCTACCAGCTCTGCTGCACATTAGAATCTCCTCGGGAGTTTTGTATCTTTTAAAAATACTTTTATCAGACTCCATCCCTCACACCAGTTACTTAAGAGTTCCCATGATAAGGCTCTGACACTGGTGTTTAGGACAAGTTCCTCAGAATATTCTAGTGTGCGGCCAGGGTTGAGACTCACAGGGTGCCTTGAAGCCTGTGATTATAAGTAGCTACTTATTTAATCTTCATGACAGTACAAGGAGCTGGGGTTTGAGTTCCCTTTTCTGCCCTGGAACTGGCCTGGGACAAAGCCCTCCACAGGTAAGCCAGGTCTCCTGACTTCCAAGTCCAGTGTGACTCCCAGTCCCTCCCGCCTAGCATCCTAAGAGGAAAGTTACTGTGTGGGACTCAGTGCTTCTGTATACCCTTGGCCATGCCCACTGTTTTCAGGTCTCTGCCTCCTCACAGCCCAATAGCCCAGGCCTGGACATCCCTGTTTCCTCCTCGGAGCTCATGTCTCACTTGGATCCTGTCTTGTTCTCCACAAGCTTCCCTCCTTCACATACACCTGCTTCTTTTGAGTTAGCTTCTGGTAAAAAGCCCGAAGTAGTCTTGTCTTCAGAGGAACATCTCAAATCTGTTGCTCTGAGCAGCTGCCCTCTGCAATTCCAGAATCCACTACACTGGGCAGCCATTCTCATAGAATCCCACAATCCATTGCTCTGACAGCTCTTCTTATGAAATACATTTTTTTAGGCAGCTTTCTTTACTGAATGCCCTTGGCTTGGAGTCCCAGAGAGGTCTGGGAGATTGGACAGCCACATTTCACTATGTAGTCTGAGGTCACAAAAGTGCCAGAAAGGCAAGTGAGGCAGGATTCCAGCTCTGTCAACTACAACGAGGTACTCTAAAGTTCACTATATTTACGCAGTAGGAATGCAGATGTTGCTACTCATGACAGAGATAACAGCAGTGACTATTGCTAGTGCTTCTAATCCTGCTTGGTCTGACTGGACTAGAATGGGGGATACTATAGGTTTTGTGTTAATGATAACAGGATTTCACTGGGGGCCAAAGAGATGTGGGAGACTTCTTTGGTCTATAGGGATCTTTGTCATGGTTGCTCCAATGGACACTGAACATAGCGGGGGCAGATGCTACTGCTTAGAGCTGGACTTTGAAGAAGAACAAAGCAATGCTAAAGAAGCTTATGTGGCACCATGTCGAGAGCTCCAGCCTCTTTGTTAACACTGAATTGGATTTGAATCCTGACCTCACTGCTTATTAGTTCTGTGGCCTTGGATAAGTTACCTAATCTCTCAGACTAAATTTCTGCCTTGAAAATAGAGATAGTAGTCATTCCTACCCTAGAGGGAGAATTAATGAGATAATCTAGGTTGAGATGTTAGCATAGTGCCAGTCATTAAGTACATGCTATGGTTATTGATGTTGTTTCACTTACCAGTGTAAGGGGGAAAACCCAGGAGAAGCTTTTTACGGGCACAGGCGTCATCCCGGGTGAGGATCTGCCTCAGTTCCATTGGGAATTTTCTGCTGTGAATGGGGTGTCCTCCTCTTTCTCCCTCTTTCTTACTTGCCCGACACTGCTGTGGGGAAAGGTTGAGCCCACCTGCTGAGGAACGTGGCCCATTTTCATTCTGTACTCCGTCATCTTATATTTTAAGTAGACTGCTTCCTGCAGTATGTTCTGGAGAGCTCTGCAATGTGGTCTGGGCATAAATTAAGAGCCAAGAAGAAAACTGAGCTGGCAGCACTAGTTTCCTGCAGACACATATGTGGGCCCAGGCAGATAGATGTGTAGATAATTGGTAGAGACACCGTGTCTGGCCCAAGTGAGATGTTGATGGAGGGACAGGGACTGCAAGAGGAAGCCTGGCTGCAGATCATTCTCATGGCCTTGGCTTGTTGGGGTCATAGCGCCATCCTGAACCTCTTTGGAAAGTGACAAATGCAGACACAGGATGCTTCTTGGTGATCTTTATTGCTCCAAAATTGCTGGTATGCAGATTGCCAGGTCAAGGTGTCCTGAGCTAGTGTCCTGGAGAATAATTAGCAGGTGACTCAGAGGTTTCAGAGGCCAGAGAGCTGTGTCTTATGGATGTGTACCCTGGAGGGCTGCAGGGTGAGTGTGAGCAGCTGGGCATCATGGGTCTTAGAAGTCATCTGGAGTATGGGAGTGTCCTCACTGGATCACTTGGGAATGGAGTTCTGAGGACCCCCACTGAGGAGCAGATTCAAGGCCCCAGAAGTAGTCAGTATCCTCCTAATCCTTAGCTGTGTGGTGCCTACCCAGGACCTGCCCAGGGAAGCCCACCTGAGGTCCCAGCCTTGCACTCTAAGCACTGACCATATTGTCTTCAGTTTTTGCCTTATTCTGCTTGTTCTTTATTGCTCTGTGTTTATTGGCTCAATCATACCTTTCTCCTCATTTCAGAAGTTCCGGGTAGATATGCCTGGCTCGGGCAGTGCCTTCATCCCTACCATCAACGCCATCACCACCAGCCAGGACCTGCAGTGGATGGTGCAGCCCACAGTGATCACTTCCATGTCCAACCCTTACCCCCGCTCACATCCATACAGCCCCCTGCCGGGCCTGGCTTCTGTCCCCGGACACATGGCGCTTCCAAGACCTGGAGTGATCAAGACCATTGGCACCACCGTGGGCCGCAGGAGGCGAGATGAGCAGGTATAGCTCAGGCCCCTAGAAAGGAGCCATGTTAACGTCACCCATGGGACTTTAGAAGCACAGATTGCTCTTCAGCAGACTGTTGGGGAGCGGGGTTAATGTTCTGGATACATCTGGGAGGCCAGGGAGCCAGACAAGGAGAGGAGACAAGGCAACACCTCTGCCAGAGGTAGAGCTAGGATCTGAGTCAGGCTTGGCTTTATCGTTTCACCAGTGTCCTTAGAAGAATCTGTTTCCTCAGCTGCGAAAAGGAAGCAATGGATTCTACCAGGTGGAACTTGATGCTCTAAGGAGATCATATGTAGGAAGGCACACTATAGGTAGAAAGTGTCAATGGACAGGAGGTGTTGTGCCCACTCCCTGTAGCAGCATCCTGCTCTGAGCTTTGGCAGAGGTCATAGAGTGAACTCCACTGCACCATAGCTGTAAGCTGTTTTGGATTGGCCCTTAGCTGTCTCCAGGTGTCTAGAGCAGACCAGGGACCAGCAGGGTACCTGCAGAGTTACACTCAGGACTGGTACTACCTACGTGGCTTCCCGATCTTCAGTGTCCTGGGCCTTTGACTTAAAGCAGCAGCCCTTTTCAGGTGCCTGGAAATGTTTTGTATGTCCCAAAAGTATAGTGACTCTGTGTGGAGCTGTCTGGACAGGAGCTGTCCAGCTGCATTAGCTGATGAGGGAGGGGCCTCAGAAAGGGGGCTAACTTGTCAGGGAAGGAAGTCAGAAAATGTCGAGGTCTGTGCTTTTAGGAAGCACCTGCCAATACTCAGAAGTCCTATCACCTGCATCGTCAGTGAGCCAAAGGTAGCACTGAGTCCCATGGTTCCTGAAAGAAAAATCAGAGCCATGCATGATTCCTGAAAATGGGAAGGCCTTCAGAGGACCTTGTCTGCCCTCCTTGCCCATGATGCTGTCAAGGGTGGGCCCATCTGGCTGTGCTCACTTGGTGAGTGCATGGGCAAGTCTTGACAGCTGTGAGCCAGTTCCCTGGGTCTCCCTTGAAGTGCCCTTCCTGTGGGCCCATACCACTACGAGCCCTGAGTTCTCTTGTTCAGATGAATAGGGACCTGGAAAACTACTCCAATTCCAGTACAGGAGCTCCTTTCCCTTCCAAACCATCCATTCTACTCTAGGACCCCCAGGGGCTACTACATGCTAGTATAAGACCTTTACATATGGTTCCCCATGGGTGATGATGGTTCCAGGGCCAGTAAGATGTGTGGAATGACAAGGATAACCAGTGCGAGAAATTGGACACTTTTTCAGGAGCCCTGCTCCCCTGGGAACAATGCTGTGCTTTATATCCAGTACTTGTTGATGTGGGGCCAGAGTCGAAGGCCCATGGGGAGGTATATAGTAATAAATAGACCTCATGGCTGCATGTTGAGCCTCTGTCACTGGGATAGGGGCCACTCTGCCCTTGACCATTACTTTCCATGGTTGCAGTTGTAAATATTGCAGTAGCAGTAAACATGATGTCTTTTATAAATAAGCTTCCTGCAGAGTCTCAGGTGCAAAGCTCTGTGGTCACTGATGAGCCAGATTCTCCTGGGTGCAAATGACACTGTGAGACAGCCAGGATTGAGAGGAGCTCTTGTTGGCTAGGAGGGCAGCAAAACAAGAGGTGCTCAGATTATGCTTCGTTTTCTGCTGTACTTAACCCATGCCACCTATGGACATTTTTATCTGGGATGGACTTGGGAAACCATCTTTTTACATTTTTCCCTCTGTAGATCATCCCTAAACAAACAGAGGTCCAGAAAGGAGAAAGGCACTGTCCAGAGTTAGTAGCAAAGGCAGGACTGGAATCCACCTCTTAAACCTTAGCCCTGAGTTCTGTTCCCACCCGGCCACCTAGCTGTACCCTAAGACAATATGCTTGGAGAATTTTCTTTTGTTTTTTGAGAAGAAGGGAAAGAACCAGGAGCATTTTCTCCTGTATCCAATAAGAGCTCACATAATCAAAGTCATGGGATAATCAAGGCATGGATAGTTGGGTCCTAGAACCTTCATGCTTAGGTTCCTAGTCCTGAGATCTTTTCTCTCTGTCTGCCCTAACTTCCCCTGCCTGCTACTAGTAGCCAGCCTGAGGCCTCAGGGTCCTCCAGAGCTTGTCAGGTGAGGTGACTGATGAGGCAGGGAGGGGAGGTTGTGTGTGGCTTGTGGGTGGGTCTGTGGTGGTGCTGACACACTCAAGCCATAACCATGTTGATCTCACCACCCCTGAACACTTCCTATGTCAACAGCTTCCATAAGTTGCTCCACCTCACTAGAGAGGAGAGAGACTTTTAGATCCCAGAGTTTTCCAGGGGAAGGAAGGCTAGAAGTGAACCAAGGCCAATCCTTCTTCTTTTCTGTCCCTAGCTGTGAGAGCTTTATATGCTTGCTGGGTCTTCAGCAGGACCCTGGGAAGTTTTAGAATTAGCCCTGGTTGGTTCAGGTCAGGTTTAAGGACAGCAAGTGCTGAAGACTTTGGCTAAGTGGCTTTGTGACATCAGGCAGGTAGTCATGGGTTGTCCCTTTTGATACTGTGCCCTGTTTTGCTATTCAAAACATCACAGCAGCAAACTGCCAGGGTAGCATGGAGCATCCTTAGACTGTGACCCACACGCAGAAGCTACAGTGGCCCTTGTCCTCATGGGGTAGGTGGCAATGGAGGCAGCACCACTCCATAGGGATATCTTCCTTCCCCAAGAGTGCTTCCAGCTTTCCTCCCTTGTGTCCCTTGAGGGTAGTGGCCAGGTATTGTTCCTCTTGAAATATTCTAAGCCCCTTACAGCAGTGGACACCGAGAAGGTGTGTGTTGCGACCTTACAGCCAGATAGAAAGATCTTCCTTTTTCCTTGCTTTCTTCTTTGGCCCTCAGCCATCTTCTTGGGTCACCTGTGACTTAGAGAAGTACTGTGGTCGCATCTGTGGGAAGCCTGTGTTTGAGCGGAGCCCTGGCCCCACTTAGCAGAGTAGAGTTCTTGCCTTCTGGCTTGACTTGTGATTCTTTCACCACCCTCGTTGTGAGGAGCTAGATCCTGAGCTCTGCAGAGGGATCTCCCTTTGATTTCTCCATCAGTGTCAAGACTCTGGAACTGTGTCTTGCTCATAGAAGGTGCTCATCTGTTGAATAAGTGGAAAGGGGGCAGCAGGACTAAGCATGTGTGGGTGCTCCTCCCACCACATGTCTGTCCAGCTGAGGACTATGCCAGGCTCCTTAGCGTTGACCTCTGAGCAACTGGCATGTAGGCTGGCAGAGGTGTCAGGAACAGGGTGGTATCCTTGGCCCTCCCTCTGGCAACAAAATATTTCCCCCAGGCAGATCTTGTGGGGACTCCTGGCCCAGATACTTACCCAAATGGGGATAATGAGGCTTTCAGAGCTGGCCCAGTGCTGGGGAGGGGTAATTAGCCAGGGTTTAGAGGAAGCTGCTGCTGTGGATGGGGCCCAGCCTGGCTAATGCGGGGGCTCCTCACTGGCCTGACATGGCAAATACTGCTAGGCCGCTAAGTCCCTGCCCCTTTGCTGCCTTGTTCTCCTTAAACACATGACATCACCTTCCAGGGCAGAGTCTACAGCAAGTACCATCCAGGAGTCAGATGATGGTGACGTAGGTTCTAGAACCTCTGTGCCTGGCCAGGAGTATGGTGGTATTTGGCTCTCTCACCCTCCTCCTGCCCTTGCCCAGATCCGGAAGAGCTGATTTCATTTCTTGCAATACAAGTGTATAAAATGCTTGAACCATTCACCTTGTCCTAATCATGATTCTTAACCTGGGCTCCTAGCTGTCTCCTGAAGAGGAAGAGAAGCGTCGAATCCGGAGGGAGAGGAACAAGCTGGCTGCTGCCAAGTGCCGGAACCGCCGCCGGGAGCTGACTGAGAAGCTGCAGGCGGTGAGGAGCTCCGCGAGGGTGGGAGCACTCGGGTGGCTGTGAGAGGGCCCAGGGCTCGCTCTCTCAAGTGCCCTGTGGATGAATCAGCGGAGACAGAACATTCTTTCCTGTGAGCACATGGGTCAACTTTGACAAATGAAAAAGAGAGAGGGACCAGGCCTCTGCTGCCAGGCTGTGCCTGGACAAAGAACTGGACAGCCCTGGTAGGCTGGCATCTGTTGTCCCTCAGCACCAAGTGCTCTCTGCTGTCAGACCTGATGGAGCCCCCTGGGTATGGGTTGGGGGGTGTTAGTATTCCTGGCTCCTGGGAGCCAAGACAGATCCAG
Organism: Capromys pilorides; assembly: GCA_004027915.1. Lineage (NCBI taxonomy): Eukaryota > Metazoa > Chordata > Mammalia > Rodentia > Capromyidae > Capromys > Capromys pilorides. Next base: position 35,208 of record PVKN010001016.1, on the reverse strand, counting down.
ACCCACCCTTCCAGGGCTGCTTCCCAAGGCTCTAGCTGCCTCCTGATTTGCTGGCAGTGGGGGCCCAGCCTGGCCTAAGGGCTGTGGTTGGAGTGGGTGGGGGTGGGGAGTCCCAGTGTCAACAGGTCACGTGCCAGTTGAGTTGCATGTTCTTGGGGTTTCTCATCTCCTTTGTCGGCAGCAGGGTTCCCCACCTCTGCTGTGAGCCTCAGAGCCTCATGCTCCCCTTCTGAGTCACTCTCTCATGCTCCCTAATTGCCCAGACCTGGGGGCCCATGGTCCCACCCCACCCGCTGGTAAGCTTGACCTGACCTATGTCACGTAACCCTTTCCAGCACCTTGCCCTACAGGGAGTGTCATGTGCTGTATAAGGAAGCCAAAGCCAGGGCTGGCTCTCTTGGCGGGGATGCGTTTAGGTGGGGAAATGTGAGAGATTATCAGGGGTCCTGACAGTGCCCGGCCACCGTGGGCCTTTGGAGTACATCTCATCATGGGCTTTCGTCCTCCTGGTACTACCCCTCGCTCCATCCTGAAGCCCTACTCTCAGGCACTGAATGTGTACTGTGTGTTTTTTGGTGCCTGTTGTAAAGCCCCAAGGAGGTGGTAGAGCCAGGCAGAGTGGCTGGAGCTCTCCCTCCTGGGTGAGGTGGTCACCAGGGGCACTCCTCAGCATAGCCCTCCCACTGCTAGCCTTCCTGGCCTGGTGCTTCAAGAGGTGTCTCTTACCGCCAGCCCTCCCCCAGCTCCTATCTTCCTGCCTCCTCCCAGAGGCCTCACATCCCTCACCCCTTCCTCCCCTGGCCCTGACCCAGCCACCCAGGCCCCTGAGCCACATCCTCCACAGGAAGCCTCTCACAGGCTCATGACGTTCGTCAGACCCTTGAGACAGACGGAAACTTTTTACCCCAGAATATACTGAACTCTGCTTAATGAAACTCTTGCCAGTATCTGGTGTCTCCTCATTCACGAACAGGAATCTGAGTGAGGGAAAAAGCTGGGGTGGGGGAGGCTGATGACTCACACCTTTCCCCTCCCACAGCTGCCCCTTCCCTATGCACTTCGTGGGAAGGCGAGGGGGGTCAAGATCTTTGTAAGATGACTGGTTGCACAGGCTGTCAAGTGCCAGCCCTGTCCTTTGGCTGAACTGAATGAGCTCTGAGTTCTGGAAGTCCAGAGGCAGGGCCTTCAGAACCTGGAGCAGAACTAGAAGGATCCCTCAGGGCTTGGCTGAGACTGACTTTGATGCAGACACTGTCCCAGTGCCAGGGACAGAAGAACATGCTCGATCAAGGGCACACAGCTTCAGGTTCAGGGCCACTGGCGGGGGCTGAGGAGGAGTGATGGGGCAGTCTGCCCTGGGGGCTGTGTTTTGTGCCCCCTTTTGTGCTGTGGAGGTCTCTGTTTCCTTGGGGAGCCAGGGGCAGTAGAGTGTGGACTCTTGGCTGTGAAATCAGATACATTGAGATTAAAATGTGGACTGCCCTGATTGCTAGCTTTGTGACTCTGGATAAATTATTAAACCTCTCTGAAACTCAGTTTCTTCATCTGCAAAATGGGTTGTTGATAACATGTGCTTTCAAAAGCTTCTGGAGGACTATGATCTGTGAAATGTGTGATTCAGGGTTGGGCACAAGGTAAGTGCTCAGTTATGATAGCTGTGACGATTTCGCCCCTCTGCCAAGCCAACTGTCCTCCTTTGGAAATAAAAGCACTTGTGAGGCACCACATGACTCAGAACCAATAAGGTCTGTGGCCAGGTGTGTGAGCAGGCTTCTGTCACAGTGGGTCATCTGGGGACCTCGTAGCTTTTCCCTTTCTCACATAGACCGTCGCTGTCACCTGGGAGGTCCTTGGAAGGCTGCTGTCCCTAACATCCTTCTTTCCCATGCAGGAAACAGAGGAACTAGAGGAGGAGAAATCAGGCCTGCAGAAGGAGATCGCAGAGCTGCAGAAGGAGAAGGAGAAGCTGGAGTTCATGCTGGTGGCTCACAGTCCTGTGTGCAAGATCAGCCCCGAGGAGCGCCGATCGCCCCCAGGCCCGGGGCTGCAGCCCATGCGCAGTGGGGGCAGCGCGGTGGGAGCAGTGGTCGTGAAACAGGAGCCTCTGGAAGAGGACAGCGCCTCGTCCTCCTCAGCAGGTCTGGACAAGGCCCAGCGCTCTGTCATCAAGCCCATTAGCATTGCCGGGGGCTTCTACGGGGAGGAGCCCCTACACACCCCTATTGTGGTGACCTCCACACCTGCCATCACTCCAGGCACCTCCAACCTCGTCTTCACCTACCCCAGTGTCCTAGAGCAGGAGTCACCTGCATCACCCTCTGAGTCCTGTTCCAAGGCTCATCGCAGAAGCAGTAGCAGCGGGGATCAGTCATCAGACTCCTTGAACTCCCCCACTTTGCTGGCTCTGTAACCCCACGCTCCTTCCAGCTCTGGAGAGGTCCTCATCACTGCCTCCTTCCCAGGGACCAGCACGTTCAAACACTCCAGGGCCATGAGGGAAAGAGTGGGGGTGGGGATGGGGCTTCTGGGGAGCTTTCAGGCTCTTCGGGACCCAGGTGGGACTTGATGGTGAGGTGTTAGAGGACTTGGTTGACCACCTGGAAGCCCTAGGACCTTTCCTTTCCATCATTCATCTTGGAAGCAAATCTTTCTTGAAAAGTCATGGAGAACCTGGCTTGGTGGCTTCTGAAGAGCCTGGAGCTGACCTGCACCTTTGTCATCCCTCTGTCATACTGTTGTCTCTGGAGTGATGGTATCCTTCCCTGCCCCACCAAGCATGCTCAGTGCCTTTGGTTTCATCTTCCCTTGACTTGCCCCATCCTTCCCAAGTGTTGGTTTTATTCCTTCTTGATTTTTATCAAATTTGCCATGACATTTCACCGGGGTAATCTGGATATTAAGACTCTTCATTTCTGGAGATGGGGCAGCAGGTGACTCTTCTGCTGGGGCTGACTTGTCCAGATGGGGACAAAGTGCAATACAGAACCTTCCCTCCCTGACACTCCCCAGGGCACCACCGTCAGCAGAACCACCAGCAGGGTTCTCTGAGCCCAGGAAATGCCACCATCACTGAACAGACCCGAAGGACACTTCCTCCTCACCCTCAGCGACATCTTTCAGAGGATCAACGTGGCCAGAAGAAAGGGTGTGAGTGAGATGGCGGGCACAGTCTGGGTGTGCCAGGTGCCTAATTACCAGGCCAGAAGCTAACAAAGCCACATGGTGTCCCAGACAGCTTCCCTTCTGCTGGTGTCTCGAGCAGGGCGTCTCCTGTAATTACTGCCTCACCACTCTGCCCCTGGACCCTTCTCTCCAGACTGGGGAGGAGTGTCTTCCTCGGAACCCCACATCGCTCCAGGCCCTGCTGACCTCCACCCTTCCCTGGCTCTCAGGGTGACGCCACCCACGGAGATTTAATGAGCGTGGGCCTGGACCCTCCCCAGGTTGCAGCAGGTGACTCCTCCCCAAGCCTCAGAGGATGGAAGGGCCTAGGATGGGCCTGGGAGAAGGGAGGCTGTCCTTGGGGTGATGTCAGTAGTGGCAGCAGGCTGGCACCCAGTTCTCCCTGCCTGACCTGGCCACGCACATCTCAATGAAGTGCTGTGCCCTTCTGGCCCCTGTGGTCATCGCCCCCTGATTCAGGAGTGAATGGTGTCTCCTCACACTCCTCCTCGCCTCATCCCAGGGTGCTCTTCTGCCCTGCCATCAACAAGCTGCGCACAGCTGCAGCCTGGGGCTTGGAGCTTATGCACCCACCATCTGGCTGGCTGTTGAATCTTTCCAGCTGCTGAAATCAGAGCTAGGATGTGCGGCTTCCTGCTGCAGGAGAGCTGCTCCCTTCCCGTGGGTCTCCTCTACTCCAGCAGGAGCACAACTCAGCATGGCTGTGCCTCCCAGCCCTGAGCCCTTCCTCCCCAGAGCGTGTTGATTCCTGTCCTGGGAAGTGGCTACTTGTCCTGCTGGCCGCCGCAGGGCTAGTGCTCTGCAGGAGAATCTACTGGTGTTCTGGCTCTCAAGATCATTGTCCACCCGTTCAGAATGGTATCAGTGCAAGCCTAGTGGCATTTAAACATCCAGCTGTGGAGAGAACAGAGACGGTGTCTCAGACCTGTTCCTTTCACACCCCAAGGCATGAGCTAGGAAGAAGGAAGAGCCATCTGCTTAAAATACGCAGCCGTGATCACAGGGCTGGAAGTGATGCAGGCAAGGGTCAGCCACCTAGAGAGAGGGAGGCAAAGGAGAAAAGCCTTTGTTCGAAATACTTTGAACACATTCTTTCCTGTGTTCCTTGGCTGCCTTCAGGTTTCCAGGGCCTCTGGGAGGGGAGCTCCTAAGAAGACTGGCCAGCTGGCTTTCTGATCTCAGATTAATGAAAGAAGCCCAAGCAGCCAGGAGTAGCAGGAGATGGGCAAAGAGAACTGGGTGCTTTGAGCTTGGAGAGGCTTAATCATCTCGAGTGGTATTCGTAGCCAGGTGGGAGTATTTGCTTCTTTGTGCATATAGCTGTATCTTAAATGAAGCTGTTTTCTGGCCCGTTCTTTCTAAAAGCCCCTTTATGCCCCACTCTGTGCTGCATGGATTCCCATGCAGGTCACAGTCTATGACTTGGAGCCAAGCTGGACATTGCTGAGCCAGAGTTTGGCTTTGGTTCAGATTTCAAGCTCCACTGGTGTTGGACCCAGCCAGCCCTCAGGACTTAAGAGGCTTCTGACTTCTGGCCCTTTGCGGATCTCTTGCTTTGTCCTAGGAGGATGTTTGGCTTCCCCAGAGCCACAAGTTGTTTGGGGAAGGCTGAACATTCACACCTGAGTCATGAGCGTGTCCTCGCTCCCGTCGTCCTGGCTCACCCTCCAAGTTCACACGCATCCACATCCTTGCTCCAGCATCACCAGACGCCTGGCCTGCTACTCGCTCCTGCACAGTTCCAGCTAAGGGAACAGCTGCAGTGGGGATTCCTTTGTGCTTGAGCAAGGAGCTGCTGTGCCTTCTTGTGAACTCAGCCCCAAGACAGCTGTGTGGACTGCAGCTGGGCTGCATGCAACTCTGGGATGCACGCTGTGGGCACTCCTCGATTGGCTAGTGTGAAACACTCCTGGTGACACCTGGCTAGCCTCTCTGGGAACAGTCTTCCCCTTGGCTGGGTGGCTGAGTGGCTGGAGAACAGGAAAGAGAGCAGATCCCAGGTGATGCTTAGGAAAGTTCCAGAGCCAGCTCCAAGGAGAGAATCCCCTGGGGGTGGAGAGTGTTGTGCAAGAGTCATCATTCTGTCTGTTAGGAGACCAGATGTTCCCACCATGGCCAGTCACACAAGCATCTCAAAGGGTAGGGCCACCAGGGGCTGCTGCTTTGCTTAGCCTTTGGCAAAAGGAGTCTCTTTCTGTTGCCGCTTGACCCCAAGTGTCACTAGGGGACTGATCTGTCTGAAGCCTGGGAGCTCATTTCTTTCTTTTCTTTGACAAACCAACAGTGCTCCTTACAATCTTGTCATATAACATTCAGATTGACTTCCTACCCTGATCAGACATCCCTGAGGCCCCTTAAAAAGGAAAAGAATAAGCATCTACTATGTGCCAGGCACTGTTAGGCACTTTTATATTTATCCCTTTTAGGATGACATTAAAAGATAAAGGAATCTCCTTATAAAAGGCCCCCAAGTAATGGCTAAACAAAAACAGTCGGAGATGAGATGAGATGGTCTAAAGACCCGAGGTAAGATTGCCTTCAGCCTGAAGTTCGTCCACAAAGACCCATCCCCTGGGGTTTCTGCCCTCCTCCCTGTGCCTGGCCTGTGCTCTGTTGTACTCCTCAGATGGCTGGAGGGGTGACCTGCGTCTTTATAGAATTGTGGATCAGTAGGATATTGGTGTGTATAACTTTTTTAAACTTAAGTAAAGGGGTCTTGCTATATTCTGCTTGTTGAGTCTTCTTGGCATTCATCTTAAAAGCCAGCATCTCACTATTTATTGACAGGTGTGTGTGTGTGTGTGTGTGTGTATGTGTGTACGTGTGTATACGTGTGTGCACCTATGTGTGTGAGTTTCCAAGTGTGCTTGTGTTGCAGCTTTTTAGAAGGAAATCCAGTTATCCCACTACCAATTTGGCATCTTCTTATGCTTCTTGTGTCTTTGGCCACATGTTGACAAAGGGTTTTAATTTTCTAATGCTGACAACATGTTCAGGAGGAATGGGATCAGATTTTGATGAGGGGAAGGCATGAGAAGGGAAGGGGGCAAAGAAATCGACGTTTATTTTATTATTTATTTTAAATGTTTACATCTTTGTGTTGTACCAAACCTAAATAGAAACATAGCATTAAAATATTCAGTTCCTCTCTCTCACTTTCTTTTAAAAAAATTTACAATAATTTTGCTTTTTTTGTTTTCAAAGTGATTTGTGACATTTGCTGTATAAACTGTATAAAAAAGATTCTGTTTGTAAAGGTGAGTTGTCATTCCTCTGGGGACAGTGGCTGTCAAGAAATATACATTGTAAGGGGACACAGTGAAAGACCCTGTCCTGTTCCTCAAAAATTACTTTCTCTGCTCTGATTAAAAAAATATTCCATTTATTTCAGCTGTGGTCACTTGATTTTGAGGAAGAAAATATTTGACTTTGTATAAAGACTAAGTATCAGGTGTATTTTGCAGTGGAAGATGTATATAGTAGTATTTTGGTATATTAGTGGAAACCCACGAGCTTTGTGCATTTGTATTTGAGATACGTTGATGATGTGGAGTGAAGTCTACTATTAGACCTTGGAGGCAAACAAGTTTTACAAGATTTCTGTTGCTCTGTGGGGAACTTGATCACCTTTCTGGGCACCTTCTTTCTGATTTTTTAGAGTAGTGATGAAATGGTCCTATTGGAGGATCTCTTATGTTGACCTTTCCAAGAGGGACTATGAGCCCAAAATCGTTGTATAGTTTTGAAAATTGAGGAATAGTTCTGCTCCGAAGCATCTCTGGTGGTATTTGTTGTTGTTTTATTCTGTTGTTTTACTGTATGTAACACAAGCCTACAGTATTTGCACTAAAGAAAGCTTGTTAGAAAAAGCTTGCTGCTATGGAAGAAAGAACATATTAAAACATTTTTCCCTTGCGGTATTTTGTTGTTGTTGTTGTTAGCTTTTCCACTTTCTGTTGAGTAGCATTTTGTAGAATAAAATGGATTAAGATCGAACAGCCTGTGATGGTCACTTTATTCCATCTTTCCCCCTCTGTTGTGTGGCTTCTCTTTTTCTCCTGTACTCTTCTTATCTTTGACCTCATGGGTAAAGCAGGGGACAAAGCTTGTTTTCTCTGCCACACTGTAGAGTGGGTTCCTTAGGGGTATTAGAGCCCCCAGCCCCCTGATTTGCATTCATTTTTCCCCCTTGACCTTTGCCCAACCCATCCTCCTGAATTTCCCACTGCCCAGGGCCTAATTCTCAACAAGCTGTCAACTGCTGCCAACACATGAGCCAATAAAAGTTTAAGGGTATTTTGTTTGAACAGGTTGATTCTGGGAATCCAGAAATCTTCAAAGAAGCAATTAAATGTATTGCTAAGGTTGTCCCAGTGGTCAGACAAGATCTAGTGTAGTGCAGGAGAGGGCTCTGAGAACAGGCATGCAAATAAGTGTGGCGATGGCATCTCTAGACTTCCTTTCTGAAAGATGGTAGATTGTTAGGTGTGAAATACTCAGAAATGTCAGCCCAGTTTCCATTGTCCTATAGACTGGGAAACCTGGGGTGGCTGAGGAATATCTGTTTGGGGTGCTCTTTCCTTGTAAGGAGGCAAACCAGTCATTAGATAAAACCTGTAGAGCTTGGAACCTGGCTGAGGAGTAGCTGTGGAAATTACACACTTGCTCCAGTGTGCTTAGGCAAGCTTAAGGTGCAGGCATCATTTTCTGAAGGACCCAAGAGCCTTGTATGGCAACCCAGGGAGGCCTGAATCCTAGGCTTACCCCCACTACTCCTTGACTATTGAGGTTTTTTGAAAGCCATTGAATGTCTGAGCCTCCCTTTGAGGAGATTCTTGTCTGGAAAGATGCAGGTAATGACAGCTTCAAAAGAGCACCCTCCTAGAAAGCGTGACAGTATCTTCTCTATCCCCTTTGGGTCCACATGGTTCAGGGGATCAGTGCTGCTCGAGGTTTCAGTTTTCTTTACCATTAGACCTGCCTGGAATGGAGAGAAACTGTTGGCTGAAACTCTGCCATTGGGCAGGGTCTTCTTCCTTTTGCTCAGTGAGGGCCCCAGGAGACAGATGCCATGGCCAAGCCTATCATGGTCTGAAAGTTGTTGATGCTGGAACAGCTCCTGTCTGGGCAGACAAGGGACCAGGGATAGAGTCTGGCACAGTTCAGAGGTACCTCCTATACTTTCCTGAGAAACCGATGTGTTGGCACTTGTGAGGTGTCAAGGAGCAGATGCTAGGCTTCTCGGGGTTGTGGGGATGATGCTGTCCTGCGAAGCATGTGCTCACATTTCTAGGTTTGCCACTGCACCCAGGTGTGTCCATGCATTGTCTGACCTTCGGATACACTTCAGAGTCTACTTTATTTAAATTTCCACCTCTTGGTCTATATGGCAATTAGAGTGGTTGCTGACTGCCAGATACTTATTAGATGGAGTCATTAGCTTCTCCGTGCAGCTGTAAATGCCTTAAGAACAGACATCTGTTCAGTCTTTTATGGAGAAAATCAATAAGGAGCCACTTCCACTGGGCCCACTAGGGAGGTTTTGCAGTCACCCGTAAGTCTGGGTTGAATTGGTCCACACCAGTTCCACCGTAACCTGGGCTGATGGTAAACTTTTGATCGTATTTCCAACAAACTTGGAGTTTCCAGGGTATGCAAAGTTATCTCTCAGCAAGAATGTCTCAGCGAGGAATTCCTGGAATAATCTTTTGCTGTGTTTCAAGTGAATGTAACTTGGTTACGTTCTAGGCTTTTGTTTTTGTTTATTAGACCTGCTGGTATGTATGAGAAAAGGCATTTTTCCTGGAGCTGCCATTTCTCAACATATTGAACAATGAGACCAAGTATGTGAAAACACTGAGAAGATAGGAAGTGCTAAAACCAGGAGGAATTTTAAGCCACTGAAACTCCCTGGGCAACTTTACTGCAGTGCAGCCGTTTTGGCCTCTGGGTTTCCGTGCCATATTGGAAATGAAGGGCGTGATTTTCCTGTTGGCCCTATGTGTTTCAAGGATAGATGGACACTTGTCCAGGAACAGCCTGGCCCCATTGCCTACTGGGCCCCCCCAGGCCCCCCCAAAAGAAGCCCCAGCCCAGGAGGAGCATGAATGGCCTTGTACCTGGCCTCTTCTTGCTAACAGAGGTTCTGATCCTTCCTGATGAGACAAAGAGAAAGACTGCTTCTTGCAAAGCTGTGAGCAGTTAGAGCTGGTCCACTTGGTTTTCTTTCTTCATTTTTAAAAATTTGATTCAGGATCTTGCTTCATAGATCAGACTCATAGTGATCCTCCTGTCTCAGCCTCCCCAGCACTGGGGTTACAGGCATGCGCCACCAAGCTCAGCATCCGCTTGGCTTTCTTTAATATCAGACCTGCCTAGAGTGGAGAGAAATTGTTTGCTGAAACTCTGCCATTGGGCAGGATCCTCTTCCTTTTGCTCAGCGAGGTCCCCAGATGAGGGATGCCATGGCCAAGCCTATCACGGTCTGAAAGTTGTTGATTCTGGAAAGTTCCACTTATTTAAAGAGAAAATAATTAAAACTGCTTCAGGCTCCACCTCTGGAACAAAAAGATCGTTAATCAAACTCAATACCTTAACAAGTACTTATCATCAGGTGTAGTGGTACATGCCTAAAATCCCAGCACTCAGGAGGCTGAGGCACAAGTATTGCCATGGGTTCAAGACTAGCTGGGGCTACATAATGAATTCAGGGCTACATAGTGAGACCCTGTTTCACAAAAAAATAAAGCAAAACAATGCTGTAGCATCTAGTATATTCACAACACTGTGCAACCACCTTAATCCATTTCCCATTTTTATCACCAGGAAAATAAACCTCATACCACTAAATGTTAAATTCTTACTGGCTTTTGTTCCAAATCCCAGCTGACCACCCACCTGCCCCTGAGTGCTGAGTGCCTTGGGGTCTGTACGAATTTAAAATCCACATGGTTTTTTTCAGACTCCTATTGATTCTATTTTTGAACTAAAAAAGTCATAGAAAGTTAGCAGGGAAAACTAACTAACAGGTGTTAATGGTAAGCTTCCTCCCTTCTTTTCACTTCCTACCTTTTCATGTCTTCTCATACAGGGTCTCACTCAGTAACCCAAGAGGAGATGTTGCTGGGTGTGTGGGAAAATCTCAGCTCTGGGAGAAACTCCCCACTCCACAACAGTGGGCCTGCTGCACTAGCTGCGCAGTCACCACCTTTCATTAGGATTCTGGAAAAAAACCAGTGCACGAGGCATTCATTTGTTTCTCAAATAAAAATGGAATAAAATTGAAAAGCCAGACTTTGCTCACTGAAGAACACAGACACCCTTGTCATGTCACAGACATAAGGACCACAGTTTAAAACTTAGAGCACAGAGGCTGTTCCCATCCTATTCTAAGAGATGAGGAAGAAAATCTCTCCTTTGTTCACACCTATTCTTGTGTCCCTGGTGCAAATGTTGTGTAAGGTGTCTCTTTGCTTCACAATCAAGTGCTTTCATTTGGAATAGCAAGAGCTGTAAACTAGAAGCTGCCCCCAGGGAGGTTTCAGCTGGTGGGAATGCAAAGTTGGGGGACACACATTTTGGCCTGCAGCAGAGGGGTGGGGGTTCAGAGAAGACTCCATGTGGGGAAGAGGCTAGTGTTGGAGCTGGAAGGCTAAGAAGATGACCATAGTAAAGATGGAGTGGCATGTGTGTGTGCTAGGGTGAGGGAACCATCTGAGTGGACTAGGCAAAGGATGGTGTGGGGTGGCTGTGGAGGTTGGGCTGAGCATGTGCTGATTTGGGGGGAGGGTAATGAACATAGAAGCCATGCCCTTGAGGGTCTTTCAAATGGCAAGTTTGAATCTTCCTGTCATGCACTGATGTCTGTTTGTGCCAGGCACTGCCCTTGTACTGCGGAGGCAGAGGGGGATGCAGAAACCTTAGTGTCCCACCCTGTGTGCTCTCCTTGGTGGAGGATCAGTAACTATGAGTTCACTGAGAGATTTAGAGAAGACATATACAGTGCTATGAGTGCAGCAGGTACTTCCCAAATCTGGGGGCCAGGGGTGGGTAGGAGAACTTCCCAGAACTGGTGTTATTTAAAGTGAGATCCCAATCGCTTCTCGGCCTTTTGGCTAAGATCAAGTGTAAAGTGAGATCCCAAAAGTACATGACAATGGAAGCTTTGCTTCTAGGTACTGGGAGTTGCCAAGGGTGTGGCTGAATGGCAGGTGACATAGCTGCTGTCACACTCAACAAAGATGAACATAGCAAGCGCTCAGGACAGGTGGGGGGAAGGAAGGACAAGAGAGGCCCAGCTTACAGACAGAGAGCATGTCATCCATGGAACCCAAAGGCCAGAAAGTGCTCCTGCAGAGGCCAAGTGCAGGACATCTGATTCTAGGAATAGAAACTGGGAGGCAAGTGGAGGAGCTGGGTGGGTGGGGAGGCCCAGGCCCCTAGTTCAGTTTTAGACATGTAACTTAGAGGAGCTATGGTAGGGGGTCCTGGGCTGAGGCAGTATGCAGGCAGACCCTAGGCTAGGATGAGGAGTTGCTTCTGGAGAAAGTCACACACCTTGCAGCTTGGTGCCCCACCCCCCAACTCATGTCCCCAGCGGCCCTAGTCCTCTGCTGTTGTGTCTTGGCCAGCTCTCTTCTTCCCTGGAAGCACTGCTCAAACTGCCTCTTCTCTCTCAGACTGTCCTCTGGCCCCCACAGTTCCCACAAATGATGTCATTTTCCACTTCACTGAAGAGGGAGGCCATCATAGGGGATCTCCTCGATTTCCCATCACCAAGTTGACAATCCTATCAGCCTCCAACCTTCTACTTCAGCAGAGAAGGGTCCCTCCTGCTCACCAAGGAAGTCTTTCTCCTCTCTCCTGCTGAGTCTCACCATGTTTGTTTTTCTCCAAGGGCGTCTTTAAGCATTTTCCTGCTCTTTTTGTCTTGTTATTGGTGTCTACCTTCCTCAAGCAGCAGTAAACGAGATCAAGCTTTGCCCATCTTGAAAATGGCAAAACCCTTCTCTGACCACATCTCCCATTTCAGCTTCACTGTCAATCTGGAGAGAGTTATCTTGGTTTGTGGCTCCTAGTTCCTCACCTCCCACTCTTCTCTCAACCCACTGAAGTCTGGCTCTCACCCCCACTTCCCCGACTGAACTTCCTTGCAATGAAATCTTGCAGACACATCCGAGCCTTGGCCACCCCCAGCCTCTGGGATATGCCATTTTCTCCCCTCATCCTGCCTTGACCCTCATGGCTCCCCCAGTCCTGTGTCAATGCATCATCACCAAGGCCTTTCTATGTTAAATGGACACATTCCATCAGCCCCACTGCTACCTTCCCAGAAGAAATCTGTCCTCTCTCATCTGAACAGCATCATTATTTTCAGCCTCCCTCTGAAGCTGAGACACCAATGAATTAAAGGAGTTGGTGGTCTGTTTCTTGCCACTCCAGATTTTAGGACTCTAAACCCAAAATGTGTAACTCCCCTACTCGTCAAAGCCTATTGTAGAGAGACATCAGCTCAGATTAGGTTCAGCAAGAACCCAAGTAGAGTCTTGAAATGTTCATGATCTACCTCTTTCTGTTGTAGGTTCTGGGCATTGTTTCAGGATTTAGTTGCTAAGATTATGACAGGCCCCACCCATTCACTATAAAACACATGCAGAAACCACAGCCAAAGACCTAGTGTAGACAACATTTTAAACCAGGGTGGATTGAGAAAAATTCATTTCCAACTCTCCCTATGTGTCAAGACACCAAGCCAGCAAGTTGACTTGGACGTGAAGACATCTGGGTAGACAGTGGAGGGCATTTCCTCCCATGGCCCCTGAAGGACCTCTTTTCCCCTCACCTTCCTTCTTTTGCTGTTTGGGATTTTCCTAGAAGATGGAAGTTGAGGATGTACCCCTGACTTCCTCACCCGCTTCCTCATTGGCCTCCTCCCCATCATCCTCTGGACTAAAGATCAGAGTGGTTTTGTTTTTCCAGCTAATTTTTTCTTTACATAAAGCTTTGTGATCAAAGTCTGCTTCAAGGGAGTCTTTTTCTTTCAAGACTATTATATGGCTGAGAACTTTCATTGTGAATATCAGAAGTTAAGTATTAGCTCTTTGCATTTTTTTTTCTTTGATAATCGTAATACAGCCCGCCTAGACAAGCAGATATTTGAGCGAGGTTGGAACGTTACATGTACAGAAATGCAGTTAATCCTGCTTTTCAAAATAGAAGCTGTTTACTTAACTAAGGACTTCCTATTTTGCTTAGGGTAAGTCCACAATGTGTCAGATCCTTCTGGATCTGAACCCCGCTGTCTAGCTCCTCTGCCTCCTCTGATCCAACTTCTGGCCTCAACTTTGCACAACCACATTGGACTTTCTCAGTTCCCTCAACATAGTCCACTTGGGACTTTCTCAAAAGCTGTAGCCTAGTGTGGAAAGCTCTTTGCCTCTCTCATTAATTCACCAACTCTTCATCTTCACTTCTCAGGTTTTGATTTAAAGTTTCCTTTGTCCTAGGGAGCATTTCCTGACTGTAGTATCCATCAGAGCATCCAGTACAGCTTGTGATGACTGAATTAATTGTTTTTAATGAAGTCATAAGTCCTTATGTTTCCAAGGCAAGAACAGTGTCTGTCCTGTCTCCCTAACCCCTCCATAGGTCATTATGATTTCCAGTATGGATTAAGAAGATGGCTTTCTAAAACACAGCTCTGCATAAAACCCTTCAGTAGCTCACTTTCCCCCTCTAGACAGAGTTCAGCTCCCTTCAGTTGCTTCCAAAGCCCTGTGTAGTCAGTCTTTTCCCACCTGCCAGCCCCTCTCCTCCTATGCTCATCTGGACTAAATCCCCTCTTAGTCTACTAAAGGGCCCAGACTTCTTGCTTGTAAGTTTTCAAATATGGCGTCCTTGTTTCCCAGTATGGACAACTCTTATTCACCATTCAACTCTTTGCAGAGAAGTGGATTTTTTGTTTAATCAACTGATTGCTATGTGCATTCATCCCTATTCTAGCTGTCAGGAATGTGTTGAGTTCTGGGGTGGTGGGGCAAACAAGACACCTCAATCCAGCCTCTGGCATGTTACTTCACTATTAGCACTCCCAGACTGAGGTTGCTACCATGTTGGGCTTCCCTGGCCTTATATTATCTTATCAGTTTAGTGATTACTTGTTGGTCCCTGTCCCCCTGAGGGCCTCTGAGCTGTTTGTTGAATGAATCTGTGAACATTTAAAGTATTCAGCTAATTAGAAGAAATAGGAAGTGGCATAGCCTGGATGAGCTGGGCCACAGGTGCCATGGGCATGGGACACAAAAGAAGGTGGATGTGGGGCAGGGAAGGGGACTGAGGCAGAAGAGGCTCGTTCCTCCTTCCTCAGGGACTTACAGGAAATATGATGAAAGAAAAGTACTAGGAACCAGACACAAACAGCCACATATAGTGTGATCCATTTGTCTTTATTACCAGAATAAATAAACTCAAAGGGATACGAGGCAAATTCGTGTCTGCCATGGGCTGGGGAGAGCATGGGGAAAGGGAGAGGGCTGCCTAAGGGTGTGGGGTTTTCTTTGGGGATGATAAATATGTTTTGGAACTTGATGGAGGTGGTGGTTGCTCAACACTGTGAAAGTAGTAAATGCTACAGAACTGTTTATTTAAAATGGTTCATGTTATGTGAACTGCACATTACAAAGAACGAGCAAAAGGTAAAAGGGAGGAGACAGAAGGAGGGCAGGCCTAGAGGGTGTCTTTCCTCCACAGGCTCACAGAGCCTTCAGACTTGGGCTGGCTGGGGCTACACTGACAGAAGGGCCTCACCGAGTACCCCGGTTGGTCTCAGGTTCAGGGAAACTCGGATATGGGGATGTGGGCCTTGTGGGCGCTGGGCAAGAGCCCTGGGAGTGAGTTTCAGAAAGGCTTCATGGGAGTGGGAGAGGGAGACCTCTGTGCTCTGCGGCAGGATGGAGCCCTCAGGTGCTTGTGGGTGTGCTTGTATCGAGCCAAGGGGAAGTGTGGTCAAGTGGAAACCACCCCAAGCGCAGAGGCTTTCGGGGCTCTGTTTTCCAGCTAACAGCTGTGTCATCTTGAGCAGCTCATTTTTCTTCTCTGATTGAAGCAAAAGTGTCCTTCTCTGCTGGTGGGAATGCAGGCCAGGCCAGTGATTTTGGAAGATGGAATGTTGCTTGTGACACTAAATTTACTAGCACGATATGACTCCACAGTCCTGCTCCTTGGCATTTATCGAAAGAGCTGAACATCTGTAGGCACCTGTGATGTTAAACTTGATCGTGTCACCTTGGCCGATTTGGGATCGACCTCGGGGACTGGTAGAACCCAGTTCTAGGTGTGTCTGGTGGGGTCGTGGAGCTGTGACCTAGGGTCTCTATCTTGTTCCTCATCACTTTCTCTCTGGTGCTGCCCCCTGTTCTGCTTCCTGCTCCATGAACCCGACGAGTCTGCTCTGCCATGCTCTTCCACTATGCGCTTCTGCCTTGGAGCCAGACAGCCACAGACTAAATCTACTGCAACTCTGGGCCAATTAAGCCTCTCTTCCTTTTCTATTTTTCTTCTTTTTTCTCTCTTTCCTTAAGTTATGGGTGCTGGGTATTGTGTCCCTGCAACAGGTAACCTGATTAATGTATACAAAAAACTGCACCCATGTTTTATGTCAGCTTTATTCATTTCCAGAGCTTTGAAGTAATGAAGACATCCTTCAGTATGTGATGGATAGAGTTGTGGTCTATCCAGACAAAGAAATATTAGTAAGTGCTAAACAGATATGTTATTGAGCTCAAAAGATACAGAGGGATCTTAGATGCATACACTACTAAGTGAAAGAAGTCAGCTGGAAGGCTTCACTCTGTATAATTACAACTGTATACTATTCTGGAAAAGGCAAAGCTATGGAGACTAAAACAAGATCAGGGTTGCTAGGGGCGAGGAGCACAGGAGTAAATAGGCAGAACACAGATTTTTATGGCAGTGACTGTTCTCTACGATATCATGACAGTGGTTGCATGTCATTATGCATTTGTCAAAGCCCGTAGAGTGCATAACTACAAGAATGACCCTGACAGGAATGGGGTCGCAGTGTGGGTGATAATGAGTTAATGTGCATCCGTCTAAGAAACGTACCACTCTGGACTGGGTGAGGTCCTGCATGCCCATAACCTCAGCACTATGGGGTGTTCAGGCAGGAGGATCACAAGTTTTAGCCCAGCCTGGGCAACTTAGCAAACTAGCATGACTCTGCTTCAAAATGAAAAATACATAAAAGGACTGTGTTTGTGGCTCAATGCTAATACTCTACAAAACCCCATAAAACAAAAAACATGAAACAAACAAACAAACTAGAACCTAAAAGAACTACACCACTGTGGTTGGCAATGCTGATAGTGACACATATGTGTGTGCGGTGAATACAGACACTTTCTGTATTATGTGCTCAATTTTGTTGTGAAACTAAAACTACCTTCAGAGACTGGGTATAGCTCAGTAGAATAAGTGCTTGCCTGGCAAGCACAAGGACCTGAGCTCAGTTCCTGGTTCCACCAAAAAAAAAAAAAAAAAAAAAAAAA
>PVKN010001016.1:0-18360 GCA_004027915.1 Capromys pilorides | reverse complement strand
CAAACTCACACTGATCCTCCTGCCTCAGCCTCCACGTGCACCACCATGCCTGGCTACAATAGTCATTTTGAATGTTTCACGTACAGCCATTAGTGCAGGGCTTTGTGTGTGCATTGTGTGTGGATCTGGTCCTCATGACTCTCAGATTCTGGAGAAAAAAGCTCAGGTTTCTATACCTGGGTGATGTCCAAGATCACCCAGCTGGTCACCAAGGATCTCCAAGTGACTGCGTCATCTGCTCTTCGTCATCTTGCTGCCTCAACTGAACATCAAAATGATGATAGTAGTCACCTCCCATGCCTGCATGGCTGAGAGAATTAGAGGAGCCTTGGATGGAAAGTTCCTTTGCAGACGTTTTCACAGAAGTCATTATTCTATTAAATGGAAGTCAAGGCAGTTTCTGTGGAAAAGACTTAGGTACTAAGCTCTTGCAAAGCAACGTTCAGTGGGAATGCAAGGCAAGGAGTTGTTGCTGGGGTATGAGAAAAGCAGGCGAAGACTTCCAGAGGCCTGCGCGAGCCACAGGCATCCGGGCGTGGAGGCTGCCAAGCCTGCTGGCGGGCGAGGGCTGCGCTTCTGCACCTTGCTCAGAGCCCAGCCCCAAGCAGCAGCCAGGTGGATCCTAAAGGCACCAGCAGCACAGCAGTGCGTAGGTGAGAGCGCAGAGGTGACAGAGAGGTCCTAGCGGAGATTTCTGCAGGCAGTGTGGACATCTAAGAGTTCAAAGCCCTGCTTGGCCAGTCATTTACTGAGTGACCTTGGACAGACTACCTAACTTCCCTGTTCTCATCTGCAAGATGAGGGTTGTGTATTGTCTACCTCATGACATTGCCATAACAATCTCAGGAGATAATGAGCTCGCAGAGACCCGGTCACAGTAAGTGCTGCCTGGTGATCCACTCTATCATCCTTGAGCTTCCTTCACGGTCATGATTCCTCCCTACTCCTGGATTAGCCCTTTCTGAGAATCCCTGACTGACTGGATGAATGAGAGCCTGTGCCTCACTTTCTAATCAGCTGCCTCGGACCCCCCTTGGCAGGGGCTT
Organism: Capromys pilorides; assembly: GCA_004027915.1. Taxonomy (NCBI): domain Eukaryota; kingdom Metazoa; phylum Chordata; class Mammalia; order Rodentia; family Capromyidae; genus Capromys; species Capromys pilorides. The sequence goes on along the minus strand of PVKN010001016.1, from coordinate 17,314 downwards.
TACTAGACCACACACAGGCTGCTACTGTTTCCCAGCTCCGCCACTAATGAGCCATTTGATGGTCTGTTGAGCTGTCCTGCCCTGTTCGTGAGAGAGGAGCCTCCCTGTGGGCAGGGGCTACCTGAACAGATCATATCCCCTAGCTCTTGAGGATGCCACAGGCCCTCGCCTGCTGTCCTGCAACCAGTATCAGGTTCCAGACTCCTCCTGCACCCCTGCTGCCTGCCTCTCCAGTGTTCCTGTGGTTGCAATGCCTATGCCCTCTGTCTCAAAAAGAGCTGCCTGGCACACAGATCTTTTCCCTGCAGCCCCTGAGACCATAAGAGACCTCTCGGCATTGTGCCACAGAGCTGAGGAGCTCTGGTCCTTGCTGGTGCCCCAATGCTGGGCATTTAGTGACCCGTAGATGTGCCCAGCTAAGCTCTGGAGAGATCTTCCTGTGGGGATGTCTGCTCCTGTGGAGCCCCTGCCTCTGCTTTTCCTTTTCTTTGTGCCAAGGGACGTGGCTATTGCCATGCAAAGCCATCACCCCCATAGCCACATCTCAGAGCTATCGCTCCTTCCCTTACTTGTGTTACTGGTCACACCGTGGGCACCAGCAGCAGGTAAGTGGTGAGGGTGACCTGGTGGGAGGGAGATTCCAAGGGACCTTGCCTACTGGGCAGCTGACAGATTCCCAGAACATCACCACCGTGTACCAGCATGTAACTATAAAGTAGATACCACCAATTATCCCAGGTTGGAGTCAGGAAAATTGAGACAGAAAGGCTGAACAGCTTGTCAGAGGCTATACAGCTCAAAACTGGCAGGACCAGGATTTGAGCCCATTGTCTAGGCCCACGTGCCTCTGCCCAGCTGGGCTGGCGGCCTTGTAATCTAAGCCCATTTGCCCCACCTGCAGCTTCTTCCACCTACAGCTGCGCCCTGAGGCACAGTTGTGTCCTCTGTGCAAGTCAGGACAAGCGCATGGGCAGAAGGCCACAGGTGGAAGCCCTGCCGCTTCCCCTGCTCAGCCCCAGCTGCCTGGGACTCCACTTGTGAGCCCCGAGGCCCTAAGTCCAAGGTTAGTGACCTGGGAAACTCTGTATTCCCCAAGCCTCCACCAGCTGCCTGAGTCCTTCCTGCAGTTTGGTCCTGCCAGGGGCTGAAGCCTAGATGGACTCATGAGAAACCCAGCTGTGGGAGAAGATGGGGCATTTTATCTAGCTGTGGTCCCCCTGCTTTCTGTCTGACTCCTCCAATGTTCATGACCACAGCAGGAGCAGACCTTGGCTCACGCCACCTCCCCCACCTGTCTTTCCCCATCCGGCCCTATCTGCCACCATCAAAACAGAGACTGGTTCACTCACTTTGAAGAGGAATTCTTTATACAAGCACAGCACAGGGCCAAGCAGGCAGTGCTCGGCAGGTCCGTGCCACCTTTGCCCTGGCCCTCGTCTGCTGTGTGCAATTCTGCCCTCCAGGCTATGCTCCAAGTGCCCACACAGTCAGAAGGGCAGACTCTTTCTGGCCCCCTGGCATTGCTCTACTCCTCTTCTCTGCCTGGAAAACTCCTTCTCCTGAAGAACTCTGCAGAAGTCTCCTGGGGTCTCCTGAGCAGCCAGCCCTTGCCCAGCTGCCGCAGCCCTCACTCCTGACCACGCTTGCTAGGAGCATTGGGTGCTGTCCATTCACTTGCTGTCTCCAGCCTGAGCACCATATGGATGGGTCCATAGCTCCTTTTTTCTTTGGGTAGCAACATTTCTTAATAAAAATTATGCAAGTAGAGCTGGATGTAGCACACACCTGTAATCTCAGCACTTGGGAGGCTGAGGCAGGAGGATTGTGAGTTTAGGCCAGTCTGGGCTGCAAAGTGAGTTCAAGGTCAGCCTGAACTACTTAGTAAGACCCTGTTTGAGATGAAATTGGGTGTGTTCTGGGTGGTACAGCCGTAGACACTGTTCCAAAATAAATAAATAAACAAGGTTGGAAAAATTACACAAATTATAAACATAGTCATATTGTAAAAACTTTAAAACAATATGGAAAGAATTTAAACTCTTACTCGCTCCCTACAAAATACCATGGGGTTAGTAGTTTTGTGTGTTTCTTGCTTTCTGTGTTTCTCTCCACATGTTTATTTAGTACATTTTACACAAATAAGAATAATCAATATACATTGTCCTGTGGCTTGCTTACTTCACTTCATAACAAATTTGTGTGTGTTATGTGTGTGTTTGTGTGTGTGTGTATGTGTGTGTGACAGGTGGGACAATGCTCCTCAAAGACACATCCATCTTAACATAGAAAATCTACGTGTACATTGCCATGAGAGGCAAAAGGGTCTTTGCAGATGGGATAGAGCTATAGCCCTGGAGATGGGAGGTGATCCTCGATTATCTGGGTGAGCCTGAGAGGGAGGGGAGCCAGAGAAGGACCCAGGCATAGATATTACCCTGGAAGCTTGGAGGATGTCCTGTGCAAGCTGGAAGATGTAAGGAGGCAACTGCCCTCCTGGAGCAGTCAAAAGGAAGCAGTCCGTGTCACCCTGACTTTTGCCCGCAGCGACTTCTGACCCGCAGAATTGTAAGGTGATAAATTTGTGTTATTTCAAGCCAATAAGTTGATATAATTTGTTATGGCAGCAATTGGAAACTTGTAGAGTGGGTATACAGCTGAGATAAATAAGAATGTTATGGCAGCAGTTAGCATTTATTGAGTACTGTATATCAGCTACTATTCTATTGCTTTATATGCTATGCTAGTATGGTAGGGCTGTCATAAGCAAATAGCACATGCGAGGTGGCTAATTTTCTCACAGCTCTAGAGGCTGGAAGGATAAGCTCGGGGTGCGGGCACTGCTAGTTCTCCAGAGGTCTCTTTCCTTGGCATGCATATGGCTGCCCTCTGGCCACCTCCTCACATGGCCACCCTCTGCACATGAGTGTCCTTGGTGTCTTTGTGTCCCCCCATGATCTTTTTGGAGCATGCTCCTCCCTGGCCTCTCTTCTTTTATGAGGACACTAGTCAGACTGGACCAGGGCCCACTGGAAGTTTTCACTTATTCACCTCTGGAAAGGGCTTATCTCTAGGTAGCATCACATTCTGAACTTTTGAGGGTTGAAATTTCCAATGGGGACCTTGGGGGGGCACACAGATTATTTTATTCAATCTCCACAATGGCCTAGGGCAACAGAATACATAAAGAAACAGAGACAGAGAGTAGTTATTTTACTTGGAAGCTTCTACTTGCTTCTCACTCCTGTTCAGGGTATCCATTTGGGATACCACTGTCAGAGTCCCACACCAGAAGTTCCAGAATTCAGTACCCAGATGTCCCCAGAGAATTCCTGACACTCGAGATCTGTTCAGGCCAGCTTGCAAAGGAAGAATGGCTACTGACTCAGCCAGCTGCTCCCGGGATATAGGTGGCCCTGGAGGTAGGTGGCCGGCTAACACCCACTGTAAGGCGTGGCTTGTCCTCACCCAACCCGACAACTTATTTTGGTCACTGTGGCAAACGGGACAGCTGCCCATGGGGTGTAGGCAAGTCTCTTGCTAGTCGCCAAGTCAATGGGAGTGACCTAGTTACTTTTCAGGGAGGAAAGAGGACAGCCTCAGAGTCCTCAGTCCTCAGAGCATAGCATGGAGCTCCAGGAGTGCCTTCTGTGTCAGACCTTTTGCTTGCTGTGATTGAGGGATAACACACAGACATGAGTTCTCTCTCTCTCTCTCTCTTTCTCTCTCTCTGTCTCTCTCTCTCTGTCTCTCTATCCCTGGAATTTCCCTATTCCATCCCAATCTATAACAACAGGACATAGACACACAGTGACAACTCTTGATCCAATATGGCACCCATAGAGGGGCAACAGGCATCCAATAAGAGCAGAAATAATTTCCACTTTAGGATCACTTTAATGTGAATATTATGCATTCCATTCTTCCCACTCAACTATCTGTGGTTGAATTTCCTAACATTCCCAGGGCAGGAGGTCACCTAGTCTTTGCTTGAACTCCCTCAGTGACAGGGAGTTTACCATCTTCCAAGTCAGCCTGTAACATCCCAAGGCAGTTCTCGTACCTAGAGAGTTCATGCTCGTATTGTCCCACCTGCCTCGTGGTTGGCCCCCTCCGAAGACTATCCCCTGCTCCTTGTGACCTTTCAGATATGTGAAGGCAGGTGCTGGATCTGTTTCTCAAAGAAGAAACCTTGGGAGCTTCAAAAGAGGGAAGAAATCCAGCCCTTTCAACCTCTAGGGAAGATCTACAGAGTGTCGGGCACATTTCCTCTCTATAGACCCACACATTGGCTTGGGACAATGGTGTGGTGAATTTCCAGGACCTTCTGTCTGCATATCTGAGGGCCTCTGTCTGCTGTCTGGGTCCTAGTGGAAAGTTTCTGGGTCCGTAGTCGCAGAGACAGGGATGCAATGTCCTGGACAGAGAACTGTGCTTTGAAATTGATCATCAGTCTTCTTATCCTAGTTTTACCACTTTTAAGTTGGGATTGCTTAAGCATGCTACTTAAAAATCACAGAACTTTCGTTTTGTCACATTAGTTTTGTTCAGTGTTTTGTCATCTATGAAATGGCAAAACACCTACTGTGTTGTTATGAGGTTCAAGTGACATCACATATGGGAAAAACACTTTGTAAATTAAAACACATTCTGCAAATAATTAACCAGATCAAAGAAATGGGGCTTGTGCAACTTGAAACTTTTTTATCGTAGGCTCTCCTGGTGGGTGAATGGCTATAGCACAATTAGTTTTAAGAGGACAGTGGTTTTCTCCTCCAGCCCTGGTCCCTGGCTTCCTAGGGCTCCTAGGGTGGTGTTCACAGCCTCCCACCTTGCATGTCTCTGGGACTCTCTGCTCACATCTCCAGGAGAGGCTTCTGAGCTCAAGTGCTGGAGACCTGGGAACATGAGATGAATTTCCCGAGGCCAGGTTTGGGTGGGGTCTCAAAACTTTCTAGGTATACTCTTCTCTCCTCTCTTGTCTTCTCCTATGGAGGCCCCAGAGGTGTCCCCTCAAAGCGCCTCCTGCATAGCTCTCTTTGCCACAGCCACCATTCCTCCTTGCTCAGCCTTTAATTTAGGCAAGTTAATTCTAATCCTCAATTAGACTAGATTTTATTGAGAGACAAGGAGGAGTTGGGAGTCAGAGAACCCCACCTAATGATAGTGGAAGACTCAATTTCTTACTTATTCCAGCCCCTCATTCAACACATGCAGCCCTGGAGTGGAGGTTCCTTGGGCTGGGCTGGGCTGGGCTGGGTTTGCTACACAGGAATCTGCTGTCCAAGTGAGGGCTTATGCCAGCTCTGCTCTTCTCTGTGCATTTGAGCCTATGGCCTGTGACTCATTCAGGGCTCTGTGGCTAGGCAGAGATGGCCGCCACACTCACCTCCTGGCAATGAGGGAGCAGAAAAGCCTCCATATATAGCAGCAGGTTGCCACCGGCCTAACCCTGATCCAGTTTATCCTGAGTTAGCAGATACATCTGTGAGATGCACTTCCTGGTGGGGAGGGCTCGGCAGCTTGCCCTTCCTCCTGCCGTATGGGCCTCTATGGTGCCTGGGGGACAGAATGGAAGTGAGGTCTGGATTTTCTGTGGAGTGGGGGACAGGTAATGTGTTTCATTTGGGACATGTTCCACGCTCCGGGGGTGCAGCACAGGCCAGCAAAGGCGTCTGCCCAGGCCCATGCAGGTGCATGGCTGTACCTGTGGCCGCCCCTCCCCTCTGTCTGCCCCAGACTCTGCTTGGGCTCCTCAGCTATAAAGCAGGAACAAGTCCCATCCCTTACCTGCCTGGGGGGACATTGAGCAAAGGTGAGATAATGTCTGCTGTTGCTCACCCTTCATGGAGGTAGGCAGTCTCTAGACCAAGTCTATTTTTACCACAAAGCTCAGCCTGGCTCCTTCCTGGGCCCCTGGCTGCTTCTGGCCCCCACAAGGACACAAGAGCCAGGCCCTTCTGCAGGACCCACAGGCCCATGTGCTGGGTGCAGCGAGGGCAGATCTCCAGGGCCGGTTCAGAGCTCTGTGGAGCCTGATGCCCTGGGCCCAGATTAACTTCTGCACAGCCCTATTGTTCAGGGTTCAAGGAGCCACCAGCCACTCCTGGCATTCTGGTTCAATCAGGAATGGGGTGGCTGGGCGGGGCTGGGGCCTAATGAGCAGGGTGTGCCCAGAGGAGTTACCTGCCAGGGTGACAGCCGTGGGCAGGTCCCCACCCAAGCAGGTGGGTGGGTGGCTTGCGCAACAGCAACCTGTGTACCAGGGCACATTCTCTTCATGTGTTTATTTTTTTTAAAAAAAACAAATGCTCGACTTCAGAGGTTGTGGTGGAGCTACTTCTAAACACGAGAGACATTGCGCTAGTACTTGTGAACCTCCACATCTATTGTACTAGGAAAGCTAGTGCAAATACGTAAAGTTTTTACCACTTAAAAGAAGGGCAGAATGCCCAAAACACAATGGGCTCCTAGTCTCCCCAGCTCACCCCTGCCCCACTATTTTGAAAAGGAAGACTCTTCTGCAGTGTCTCTCTGATGGAGGATTAAGGACCTGTAGGCTCCCTCCCCTTCAGGGGCCCTGCTGCCTCCTGGCCACAGAGCTGCGCAGGCGCAGGTGACCGCACCCAGCACCTGGGCTCTCCTCCTTGCTGCCTGGACCATGTTAATCCTCCAAAGAAAAACCATGTGACCTAGATACTGACCACGGATCCCTGCATTTCTCGGAGAGAAGCAGGTCTCCCATCTCGCAGAGAGCTTGTTGTTGCTGGGACCAGGGAGGGGGCTGTCTTGGCCATGTGTGTCCCAGGAAGCTCCCTTTGCAGGCCCTGCTGGCATCTGGGAGAGCTCCAGCAGAGAGACTGGCTTGTGGTCACGAGAGGCCTGGTTTGGAAAGTTGTGGAGTGGATGAGGACAACAGGCAGGCCTGAGAGGAAACCCGGATTGTCAGCGTGTGTGGCTGCGTCTCACGGCATCTGCTCAGGTCTAACAAGATCCAGTGAAAACCTGGAAGTAGCAGACTTTGAGGTGGTGGGACCTGGAAAGGAGGTGGTAGAATCTCTTCCTGTCTCCACTCAGGGAGGCCTCTGCTAATACACCTGGTCATTTCCTCTGTCGACACCAGAAGGATAAGCTGCCCTTGGGAAGCCTCTTTTCTGGACCTGACATCACCAGTGCAGGCTCCACAGAGCAGCAGGTGGTTGTCACCTTTCTGAAAATGCCCATGGGCTGACACACAGACCTGTTCACTGCCCCTTGCCACCTGCTGCTCCCCATGTCCCAACATAATGGCCCCCTCAGGTTCCTGGACACGCTAAACTTTATCTTTCATCTGCCACATTTTGTAATATAAGAAGATGTTCTTTGTATCTCTATTTTTAAATTTTTATTTTATTCCAGAAAAATTAAAATCTCCCCCTCCCCCCATCTTCTAGAGAGCACTCTTCTGCCATGTCCTTAAAATCTGACTCAGTGGTGAGGCTCTGTTGGGTTATTGGGGTTGACATGGGTTACATAACCGCAGGTTATATTGTTAGGGCAGGGGACAGCCATGACTGGAGGCTGAGTAGAAAATCACAAGGTCTTTTAAGTCTTGCACGTCAGCTGATTACACACTGTGAGGGCATGAAGGGGGCAGGGGCTGTGTCTCACACGCTGTGGAACCTTGGGCAGCTCCATTCTCATTCTGAGCCTCTGTTTCCCCATCCATGAAATGACACCAAAGGCTGCCTCCTCACGTATCACAAGGACAATATGATGGAGCTCTTGGGAAAGCTTTGGCTATGGATCAGACGGACTTCATCAGCTGTGTGTCTCCTCCCCTCCCCCATAGTCCATGCCAAAGACAAAGAGCCATCAGTACAGGCAAAATGCTCACCTTCCCCTGGCCACTCAGAGGCCTAGGGGGTGACAGGAGGGGAGGGAGGTCTGCCATCGAGGGTGGTGGGAACCATGAAGACTGCTGTTCATGATCTCCCAGCATGGTGGCTGCCATGCCTGTCCTAATTGGCCTGAGTTCATGAATTCATGGCTTGCTGATTCCAAGAATATAGCCCATCCTTCTGCCTTCCTCTCACGTGGACCCCACATCTGCCCATCCAAATTGTCCACATCATTCCTCTTTCCTGTGACAGGCTTTAGCCAGCCCTCCTGCTGGGGATAACAGTCCCTCAGACCCCAGTCCCTGGTCCTGCACCATTCTCAGTTCCTGGACTGACAGAGATAGGGTGCCTGAAGAGTCCCAGCCATGGCCAAGGACCTCAGCACAGGCAGTTGTGAGTTAGTCCCTCCTCAGATGCTGGCCCAGCTGTGAAGGATGTTAGAGACACAGGGCCAGTACAGGAGGTAGTTGGGGCTGGGCTGGGAGCCGAGTCCATCCTGTTCCCTTGTGTGCCTTTTCCTCTGTCCCTGCCCAGCACAGCATACCTGAGGAGGTATGTCTTTAGTACAGGGTCTACAGGGTCTCACAACACAGATTGGACTGGTAGTGATCCTCCTGTTTTCAGCCTCCCAAGTGCTGAGATTACAGGCGCACACCATCATGCCCAGTCTCAGTAGCCACTTCAGCGTGCCCCGGGGTCTGAGGCCAGCATGGCAGGCCAGGGATTGAATCCCGAGCTCCTGCATCTGCCTAAGTAGGCGCTTTAACCTGAGGAGGCTTCTCCTTCCTGTCCATGCAAATTTCTGGGGAACCTGGGCTCAGAAAATGTATTAAATAGTGAGATCTCTACCTGAACACTCACTTCCCAGCCCCACCAATGCCCTCTTCTGTGCCCATGTTTAATAAGTGACCACCATGATACCAGGCTGGATGGGATGCTGCCGAGGGCAGCAGGTGCAGGCTGAGTGCATCGGACAGCACTCCACTTGCAAGTCCGATCTCTGGAGAATCCAGGTGCCACCACATCCCAGCCCCTTTTGCCTAACCCACTGGCTCCTGGATCATCCACAAAGTGACCAATACATTGTTACAGTAGCCAGGCACATGGAAGGACCTTGCCCTCTGCCCAGGACAGAGGGGAGTGTGAGCCAGACTCAGCCACCCTGTCAGGGAGACTCTGGACATAGGAGCCCCAGCTACCTCAGGGCTTGGGTTCCCTACAGGCTGCTGCTTCATGGGCAGGGTCTACAGGGCATGGCAGTGTGATGTGGGCAGGGCATGGTCACTGCTTACGCAGTGGTGTAGGGGTGAGGAAGGTCAAGACCCAATATAGTCTTGGTGCCAGAAGCCAGGATCTTTGGGACAGAATCCATCACAATGCAGTTCTGAGCTTTTTCCTCCCAAAAAATAAGAGCCATGTCGGTACTTGAAAACTTCCCCCCTCCAAACCCATGATGGTGCCACACAGGAAGTTACAGCACCATTGGGAGGCACCAAGAGGTGGCAGTCAGGCAAAAGCCCAGGCGTGGAGGTCCTGTAAGCAGGGGCTTGGGCCTGTTTTATTTTTCAGTTTATTTTACTTTTATTGCAGGAGAGCATAGCTGACATTAGATCTACCTTGCCTGTTTTATTTTTTAAGAAATTGCAAATATATTAAGGAATCAAGTTTGTGTTTTGAATTAGCATGAATGAGAGCTATTAGGTTTTAAATGGTAGCACATTTTGTATTTTTTTAGATTGCAGTACAATACCCATGAAATTTTTAATTGCACAGTTAAGTAGCCTTTAAATGTATTGTCATTGTTATGCAATCAACCTCCAGAACTTTTTATCTTACAAAACTGAAACTACCCACCGAACAACAACTTCTCATTTCTCTTTTCTCCAGCCTCTGCTACAATTTTTTTTTTTTTAAGATATGGACTCACTATATAGTGCAGGCTGGCCTTTAACTTATATAGCCCAGATGAGCCTCGAATTCACAACAATCCTTCTGTCTCAGCCTCCCAAGTGCTAGGATTACAGGTGTGCACCACGATGGCTAGCTATTTCTTTTTTAAATCAAGGTTTACTCTCTGTTCAGTGAGACGGGCAGGTTGCAAGTATAAAATTCGATGAGGTTTTACAGACACATAACCACAGTGCCACGCGGGATACAGTGCCTCTTCCCACAAGTTACCTTCTAGGAGCTGGGGAGATGATGCAGTAGAGTAAGTGCTTGCCTGGCAAGTGCAAGGTCCTGAGTTCAATCCTGGGTACAAAAAAAAAAAAAAATAAACCACACACACACACACACACACACACACAAACACACACACACACCAAAGAGACACACAGGGCTGGCCAGATAGCTCAGCGGATTAAAACGTCTACTTAGGCAGATGCAGGAGCTTGGGGTTCGATCCCTGGCCTGCCATGCTGACCCTGGGTCCCTGCACCCCCAGGGGGGTATGCTGAGATGGCTACTGAGACTGGGCATGGTGGTGTGCGCCTGTAATCCCAGCACTTGGGAGGCTGAAAACAGGAGGATCACTACCAGTCCAATCTGTGTTGTGAGACCCTGTAGACCTTGTACGAAAAACATAAAAAAAATAACAATAATAGAAGTTGCCTTCTTTCCTTTTACTGACAATTGCCAAACTTTTACCCTGAAGCAGCCAATGTTCTGATTTTTATGGTCATAGGTTAGTTTTGCCTATTCTAGAACTTTGTGTGAATGGAACATACCAGTACTCTTGGGCGCTGGCTTCTTTCTTTCAGTACAATGTTAGGATTCTCACCCATGCTGCCTCTATCAGTCTTTCCTTCTTATTGCTGATTGTGTCTATTACTGGAAGACAGCACCATGGGTTATGGATCCCCTTGCTGATGACGGCCATCTGGGTTGCTTCCAGGGCTTTGCTTTTTGGAATAAAACTGCCATGGAACATTCTTTGGATTAGATTCTCTGTAAAAATATGTTTTCATTGCTCTTGGATAAATACTTGGGAGTGGAATTGGTGACTCATAAGGCAATATTTGTTTAGCTTTATAAAAAATTGCCAGTTTTCAAAAATGGTTGTACCATTTTATATCCTTGCCGACAATGTGCAAATTATCATTGTTTTGTGTCTTCACCAACATTTGTGATTGTTGGTCTTTTTAAGATTAGCCATCCTAGTGGGTGTGAAGTGTTATTGTGCCAAGGTTTTAATTTGTATCTTCTGACTAACACACTGGTGTTGAGCAATTTTCATTTGTTTACTAGCTACTCGTAATCTTTTGTGACATGCCTGTTCAAGTTTTTGGCTCCTTGTATTTATTGAGCTACTTCTTTGGCTTTCTTTTTATTATTGATTTGCTGGTGTTTATTCAGTTCTGGGTGTGAGAGCTTTGACAGACATATTTGAGAATTATCATTTTCAGACTGGCTTGCCTAATTGCTTAGCAATGTCTTGTGTTTTAAGAAAGTGCTGGTGAAATCCAATAATCAATACTTTTCTTTTGTTTTTGAAACAGGGTCTCCAGACTGGCCTGGAACCCGCAGTTCTCCAACCTAACCCTCTCAAGTGCCAAGATTACCACACTTGGCTTTATCAGTGCTTCTGAAAAATAGTTCGTATATTTGGGGATCCAGTTTTTAAAAGTGTTGCCCTCTGCAATGCCATGGAGACTTTCTCTTAAAATATTTATAGACTCAGATTTTTCATTAATGTCTATGTCCACCTCCAAGTGACTTCTGAGTATGATATGACACAAAAGTCAATGCTCCTTTTTTGATATATCTAATTGTTCTAGCTGCCTGTAAAGTTAAGACTTTCTTCTCCTGCACTGCACCACACTGGTACCTATTGATCAGCGGGACACATGGGTGTGCATCTGCTTCCTGACTCTTCTCTTTCCTTGACCCCATTGTCTGTTATGCCAGCACTATGCTGTCCTGTTACCATAGCTTTACACCACCCTCTGTGGGACAGTACAGTTTTGAAAGTATCAACCCACTCTCTGCATTTCTTCTTTACCCTTTTCACCACACAAGCAGTTCTGTGCTGACTGCTAAGGGGAGGCAGACATAACGGGATGTAGCACAGAAAAAAAGGAGTCTTCCTGACTTTGGTACTCAAGGGCCAATTCTTTAAAGGAATAGATACAAAGCCAGGTGAGAGAGCCTGAGGAGAGAGCAGTTTCCTTTACTTTGAGTCAGCCAGCCTTCCAAGTGGAGAAAAATCTTAGGGCTGGTGGAGAGAGAGGAACTGGAGGGAATTGGAGGGCAAACAACTATGCATTCTCTGTCTTAGGTTAGAGTCTCAGGAGCCAGCAAAACTCAGTGGGGGATGGATGTTCCTGTGGCAGTGGAATGGCTCCTGGTCTCTCAGTTTCTCCCAGAGAGATCTGTTTTGTGAGGCCAGGACAGTGGCCAAGCTAGCAGAGGCCTGTGTGTGTGGGTGGCCCTGAGGAAAGCCCCCAGTGCCTTGGAAGTCTGTGAACCTCCCAGAAAGCCACACTAAGAAGAGGTGGCTGGGGTTTCTGTACTCGCTGATTCATGCTATGCTGCTGTGGTGCCCAGAGGCCTCCATTGAGTTGTAGGAAAGAAAGTGGAATCTCTTGGAGACCCGAGAGAGTTGCTCAAGGTTTCTTGCAGCTTTCTGTGGAACTTACAATGCACTGAGCTTGAAGTGTGGTGAGCAGTGAGAGGACTCATCCCTCTGGCTGGAATAGGAGCTAGTGTCGAGGAACCAGGGAAACCTGGGATATAGAACTGCCTGTCTCACTCATGTTCCAACCTCTGTGCTTGAGGGATCGGGTACCTCCAAACAACTCTTCCCCATAACATGTTCCAGCTCCTTTGTCCAGAAGAGTTTTAATGAAGTCCTTCAGTTTAATGTATTGCTCTCATCTTGAGCAAATGAAATTCTGTGGTTCCCAAGATCTGCATGAGGCTAGGTGGGGAACAGTGGCCTTCTGGGAGCTGAGGCTCTGAGTGAGGACACTGTCTTGTGCCACTGGCTCCAGTGAACACTGAGGTGGGGCTGCCTCGTGCTTCGAGGTCCAGGTGTTATTTTCCATACCATCCGCATCCTGGACTACACCCATTCTAGGTATGGGGAAACTGATGCTTCACCCTATTTAAGTGCCAGCAAAGCCTGGCGTGTGTGTTGTTTTGCTTATACAAGCATATCCATCTTGCACTGTAACTCTAAGAATGTTAAGAGACATTTCAAAATGTATTGAATTAATGCATTCCTTTGCTGTGATTCCATGTCCCACTGAATGTTCTGAAATGAGACTTGGAAAATGGAAAACAGACCAAAAATGTTTGCTTGGCTGACACAGGATTGGGAGTGTCTACGAGAACATAACACACACACACACACACACACACACACACACACACACACACCCACTGCATGCATGCACCCTGCAGGGTGGGCCCTGGGATTAGAGATCTTTCTGAGGTAGCCAAGACCGGCTGCCAACTTTGGGGCTGTTCTAAGGCCTGGTTGTGCTGGGGTGGGGCCAGGGTGTGTGGGGCAGAGGAATAAAATCCCCTGGAGTTTAAGGGTCCCCTGTGTCCTTGCCCAGGAAGATTTTGAGTTGTTGATCCATGCTTAGAACACTACCATCACTCAGGGCCTTGGCACATGGGGAAGTGGGTCGAGACCTCTAGTTCATTGCTAAATAAAGTCCCCACCCCAGCTCCTTTCCGCGCTCCCCCCCCCCAACCCCCCTTAGCTTGGACTCCTGGTGCAGATCTGCATGGCTCTGCAGAGGGAGCGCTGAACTTGCTCACCCTCCCAGCAGTCAGTGACGCACAGGAGCCTTACTCATCCTCAGCCACTGGTCGTGTTTCCAGGAGTGAGTAATTCTGGGAGGTGGCAGGGGAAGGACTCCAGGCTAGGGGTAGGATGATGCTGCAAAGGTGATGCAGCCCAGAGGAAGCCTCATCCCTCCCACTCCACAGGGGGAAATAATCTTCTCTTGGAGAAGAGGCAAACCTTAACCTGCTCCACAGTAGATGTGCGTGCGGAGAGCTGTGAACCCAGGAGATGAGACCAGGGCAGTGGGACTTCTCCGTTTCTTCCCAGGCAGTGAGAGAGGAGAGAGTGGGCTCACCCAGAGGAGAGATGCCAGTAGGCCCTTTTGTGACATATTAATAAAAAACAAAATCATGCCTTTCTGTCACTTTTTTTTTTCAATACCAGAGATTGAATTTAGGACCTTGCACTTGCCAGGCAGGTGCTTATTCTATGGAGCTACCTCCCTGGCCCTCTAGCAGTTTATTCTGCTTTTACCTTTCAAGAGAAGCAGGTCAGAGATGGTTTTGTCACATGACTTGCTAGTATCCTATCACTGGGAAAAACTGGAGCTAGGACTGTCATCTCACGGTGACAATTAAATAAGTCCCTGAACCTGTGGGATGTGAGGGTTCCCTCTGAGCAGAGTACCTGGCCAGCCTTGGACCCATCTTCCCTCCAACATTGTCTCTCCACAGCTGGGTTCAGAGACACCCTGCCAGTGGATACTTGGGGTCAAGGTCAATTCCAGAGCACCTCCCTCATGCACCCCCCTGACTGCCTGCAGAGTGTAGCTCTTCCCAACTAAGCAACAGGTAGAATTAGGTACCAACAGCTCCAAGTGAGGCCAACAGAGACTGTGTGAGGTGAGCAGGTGCTCTTCTGGCCCAAGCCTGAGGAGCTAAGAACAAGTGGTTAGTGTTGCAGCCATGGGCCTGACATCTTAACCCAGTGCCTTCACATCTTGGGTCGCCCAGACCATGCCTCCCCAGAGAGCCGTTCAAATGTACCCTTCATTTGCTGCAGGAGGAGACTGAGCAGGCAGTGCGCCTGGAAAAAGAACTAGAATATTCGGGGTTTCATCTTGGACTTTCACAGACATTTCCTGCAAGACAGATATTATCATCCTTGGTATGCAGCTGAAGAAATGGAGGCTTCAGGGCTAGGAACCTGGGGCTACGTCGCCTAGCGAGTAAGTGGTGGGCGCTGAATGTGAAGCCATGTGTTGGTGGGTAATCATCTTCCAGACCTTCCTGCCATCGACCATGGACAACAGCCTGAGAAAGTTCCCTATACTACCTCATCCTGGGTGCTAACCTCAGAAAGTGACCAAAGAGGGAACCATGGTCCAGGAAGATGACTTCAGATGTTGGCACCACTGACTTGTGTTCCCATCCCTCTGAATTCATATGTTACAATGCGTAGAGGGTGACTCCCTGGGAAAAGGCCGTTGAGAGGTTCACTTGAGGCCATCAGGGTGGGTACCACCTGACTTGTGTCCTTAATAAGAGACTTGGACAAAAATAAACACAGAGGGGACACTGAGGGAGACACAGGGAAAAGTCGTCTCTGGGTCCCCAGACCTAGCACATGGCAGGGGCAGAATGCATGTTTGTCAACCGGGTGGAAGAAGGAACTATCATGAGCATCAGCCTGTCTGATATGCAGAGACAAATCAAACACTGAATTTTGCAACCAGCCTCCTTCCTTCTGTTGAAACTTCCTGTTTCTGAGGAACAGAGATTTTACAGATCCCAGAGGGCATCCAGTAAACCCAGCAGCTATTACCAAATCATTCTGGTTTTGATGAGCTCAGGGGGTATGAATCAGAAGAGGCAGGTTTGCATTTCCCTTGAAATAGACCCAAGGTTAAACATTGGAAGGAGAAACAAGAATGTTTGGGAAGTTAGTGGCAGCAGGAAACATGGACAGTGGTGGTGCCCAGGTGCCTATGGGAAGGGGAGCTCCCTTTCACATAGAACAGGCCTGTTCAAGGCCTGTGCGATACCCAAAGCTACTGTCTGTGCAGGAGAAAACTTGTTGAGAGCCAGTCCATCCTTATTGTTCTCACTGGATCTTCTGTTTGCAGAAGAGAATTCCCACTTAGAGAACTGTGGCACATTCCTATGATCCCAGCCTCTGGAAGGCTGAGGGCAACTTAGTAAGACCTAACTTAATCCAAAGGCCCTGGGGGTGGGGAGAGGAGAGAGAGAGCGAGAGCGAGAGCGAGAGCGAGAGCGAGAGCGAGAGCGAGAGCGAGAGCGAGAGAGAGAGAGAGAGAGACACACACACAGAGAGAAATATGAGAATTCTAAGGCTAAGGGTCCCTTCTGAAGTCCTCATCTTCTTGATGGCTGCTGTGCCTGGCTCCCCCCAAAAAGAGTCCTGGTGGATTCCTCAGAGATGGAACAGGACGTGTGGGTCTACACAGCTAGGAGCCCTAGCTTCCGATATAGGAATCAGGCGCTTGGTTTTGAGACGGGATTGGACAGGGTATGGGTAAGAGCAGAGGCCCCACAGGTGTCAGGTCACTGTGGGACTGGCAGTTTTTAAAGTCATCCTGTTAAGTTGGTGGTGTTGGGGCAGAGCTCTGAGGAGCGGCTGACCCTGGAATCAAAGCAGGAGATCGCAGGAAGCTCTTTAGTGGCAAAGAGGGGCTTGCAAGTGGCTGGGAGCCCTGTCTTCTGAGTCTAACTCTCCCACCTGGTGATCAAGGGGCCTCGAGGCTCTGTCCTCTGCTGAACCTTGGCCTTCAAGCTGCCAGCTGGGGACATCAGGTCACCTCCGAAGCTAAATGATGTGTGGCAAAGCCCCCGGTGCAGATTGGACATCACTGGCCTTGGTAACCGCAGCCAGTCCTCCCCTCAGAGTCTGTCAGAGACCCACATGTCAGCCCAGGTGTGGCCGCTCTCTAAGAACAGGAAATGTGACCACGAGTTCCTGTGTTGACCCCTCTGGGATCCTCAAGGCCATAAGCAGCTCCTGGACTCCTCTAGGATCCTCCTGCTCTTCCCTACTCAGCAGCCCTTCCTGCCTGCCCAAGTCTCAGGGGCGCCTTCCAGCACAGTTTCCCAGGTCAGTGCCCCACTTCAGCTGCAGTACTCTTCCAGCCGCCTGGACTTCCTTCCCTGCCCCATGTGGCTCTGCTCTTCCCAATTTCAGGCAGTGCCCTCTTACCCTCCTCACCTCCCAAGGGTCTGTCCCAGCCTCTCCCCCTGGAAGGAGACTGTCAGTCCATCCGTCTGTCTGCCACACCCCCGGCCTCCTCTCACACGTCCCTCACACCTTGCACCACAGCATTTCCTCTCCCGTTTCCTGGCCCTGGCAGCTATCTCTCCCTCCGGGGGCCTAGTCCTGGGTCTGAAACATTAATAACAGCTCAACAAACAAGTCTTAAAACAATTAATGGCTTACTAACCTTACTAACTTCTTCTGGATGCAAAGCCCATTCCTAGAAATGAGTCACAGCAGTGTGCCACCACGCCCCACCCCCACCCCTGACCCCACCGAAACCCTCCCGTGGTGACGTCATTACTACCTTTAATTCTCAGAATCACCAGCCTCCTTCCTTCTCCTTCGCCCCTAGCTGCTTCTAGCCCCCTCCCCCTCCTTCCTTTTGTTCCTCCCCCCCTTCCCCCCCCTCCCGCCCCCCGCAGCAGGTCTA
>PVKN010001015.1:0-58715 GCA_004027915.1 Capromys pilorides | reverse complement strand
TACTGACTTAAAATTGCCCTATAAAATATTATGATAAAAGATTTTACTATTAAAACAGAAACATTAAGTCTGCTGGAAGACAGAAGTAGAACTCTTGAAGACAGTAGTATAGGCAAAGACTTTATGACTAAGACCACAATCAAATGTGAATTATCACAAAGAACCAAAACTAGGTTCTGATCTTATTAAGAAGGTTTTGCATAACAAAAGAATCTACCAATAGAGTGAAGAGACAACTCACAGTGTGGGATAAAATTTTCCAGCTATTCTTCAGGCAAAGGAGTACAGTCTAGATTACATTAAAAAAAAAAAAAAATCAAAAGAACCAGACCTCCCCAAATATAAGATCCCAACCCCAAAATGGGCATCTGAAATGAATACACACTTCTCAAATGAAGAAATACAAATGGCAAATAATTATATTTAAAAATGTTCAATATCTTTGGTCATAAATGTAAATTACAACAATGCTGAGATTCCATCTCACCCCAGAAAGAATGGCTGTCATTGAGAACTCAACCTATGCCAAATGCGGGTAAGGCTGTGGAGAGAAAGGAGCTCTTCTCCACTGTTGGTGGATTGTAGATCGGTGCAACCACTGTGGAAATCAGTGTGGAGAAGCCTCCAAAAACTAAAGCTAGAGGTTCTCATGGACACAGCTAGTGCCTTTCTTGGTGTCTTCCTGGAAGTATTAAAGGCATCACACTCAGTGCCACATTTACACTCACATCCACAGTGACACGATTTGTTATAGCTAAATCTCAGAAACAGCCTCAGTGCCCATCAACTGATGAACAGATAAAGATTTGTTCTTTTTCTTTTTATTTATTTATTTATTTTTGTGGGACCGGGAATTGAACTCAGGCCCTTGCGCTTGCCAGGCAAGTACTTATTCCACTGAGCTATCTCCCCAGGCCTCAAGATTTGTTCTTTCTTTCTTTCCAGTTTATTTTATTTTCTTAAAGCTCATGTATTTGTGTTATGGCCAGCTCAGCCTTCCGGGGCGGGGGCGGGGGGTGGGCAGCACAGCATGTGGTGCCTGGGGTCCAGCCGCGGTCCCTGCGGTGGCCTAAACTTTCTGACACACGTGCTTTTAGACCACTGAGCCATCTCACCAGCCCAAGATTTGTTCTTTATATATACAGTGGAATACTATTCTGTCACGAAAAGGAAACACTTGAGATATTTCTAGTTGAATGGATGCACCTTCAGTCCATCCTTCTGAGTGAAATAAACTGGACACACATTTTTAAATACCACATTGTTTCTCTGGTGTGAGGAACAAAAAGCATGAGTAAGGCTCCAAAAGTATGATAGACATTGTGAAGTTGGATGAAAACATTCAAATGGGAAGAGGGTTAAGGGAGGAGAAGGGGAAGCATGACAGGGACAAAAAAGAACAGAGGCGAAGAAATGGAAACAAAGCTATGTAAAGAAGGAGAGGAAGAGGGGCCGAGGGAGAGGAGGGAATGGGCCAAGAGGAAGCAAGTATCTCATGTATAGGTTCAGAGTCCTATGATGAATGTGATCATTATGTGCATTTAAAATGTATTGATTTAAAACAATAAGAAAGAGGCTGGGGCGATAGCTCCGTGGCACAAGTGCCTGCCTGGCAAGTGGAAGATCATAAGTTCGAACCCCAGTCCCGCAAATACATAAATAAATACCAAAACAATAAGAAAGAAAGAAAAAAAGGAAAGAGAAAAGAAATTGAACAAAAGGTGAAAATCTGCTGTTATTTTACTTAATATTCCCTCCTTTTTAAATTTTTATTTATTTTTATGTATTTGGTACGTGGTCTCACTATGCAGCTGAGACTCATAGTGATCCTCCCCAGTGCTGGGATTACAGCTGTGCACCACCTCACCCAGTCTCAGTGGTGGCGTACCCGGGGATGGGGCTGCCACAGCACGTGGTGCCAGGCATCAAACCCTGGTCTCTATGCTTGCCTAAGCAGGTGCTTAGTATATTGAGCTAACTCACTGGCCCTTCCTTTTTGATTATATGGAACATCTTTTCTGTTCCTTTGCTGTGCATTTTCACTCACATATAAAGAATAATTTAAAACTTCAGTGAATGTTTGAATTTAAAATGTTTTTTTACAATGAATATGTTGTCATTGATTCTCCCCTTGCTTTGAATACACTTATCCTGTTGTAATGTTATGTGTCGGTGCCGAAAGGAACGACGAGAAGACCTGATGAAGGTAGCTCAGAGGACTCACTGAGATTCGTCGCTCAGTGAGCCAAGAACCCCTGAAGCAAATCAGCTTTACATCGGGTAGTTGGTGTGATCTTATATGCAATCACTAAAGAAAAGGAGGACCACGTGCTTAGTCATGAACTTGACTTCCATCCCTTCCCTATCACTGGGTTCACTCGGGTCAACCATCAGCATTCCAAGCAAGGGAGAAAGCAACAGAGAGCCCTCAGGTAAAGCTGCTATCCATCACCTGGAGTCCCAGCTTTCTGGGATTGTCAGCAACAGATCACAGCTGTCCCTGGGTCCCCTTCATCACACTCCGTTTCCCAAAATGCCAGCCAGGCTACATTATCTCATTATTCTGTCTACTTTTTGAAGCTCTCCTGAAAGCCTTCTCTCATGCATGTCCTCGGTTTCATTGTCTTGGCTACCTTGATGTCCACAATTCTTTCAAATTGTTTAACGTTCCTGGTCACTTTGATGTTAAGGCTGAGCCAGAAGCCTCACGGTGCCAAATGTGGTGGATAAACCGGATCGTGATGGTTTTCTAAGATCACCTTTCCGGGTAAGGGCACTCAGCAGAGGAGTCCCTGTATCTCTGTCTCTGCCTCACACATACCCCACTGAGGTGTTTCAGAACTGCTCCAGAAAGTGTCAAGAGTGATAGGATGAACATGTTTGAAGCAAGAGGGAGCATTTTTGAGGGGATCAGTGGCAATGTGTCTTCAATGTAACAAATCTGTAAGCTCTAATTATTCACCATATAGGTGATCACCTCTTGTATATAATGCAGCAACGTATTTTTTTTTCCCCCTGGGACTGGTGTTCAGACTCACGACCTTGCTCTTGCCAGACAGACACTTGGCCCATGGAACTATCTCCCCGGCCCCTAGCAATGTATTTCCAATGTTGACATTATAAGATTAGAACCTTAAGTTATAAAAAATATCAAATATGAGAACAGGATAAGCAAGTTTGGAAGGTGCAGAGGGGAGATTGGCATATAGCCCAGCATGGTGGCACACATCTATAATTCCACAACTCAGGAGGCTGAGGAAGAAGGATCACTCGGAGTTAGAGGCCAGCCTGGGTTACAATACAAGCTCATGGACAGTCTGAACTACATAGTGAGCCCCTGTTTCAGAGAGAGAGAGAGAGAGAGAGAGAGAGAGAGAGAGAGAGAGAGAGAGAGATGGACAGACAGAGACAGAGATTGGTGATTGGTGTACCCAAGATGAATAGGACTGGGCCGTGGAGGATATTGAGCATTTTTTATGGGTGTAGCTTTCCATGAAACTATGTAAAAAATCAACCTCATTGAGCTTCTACTTCATCTCGTCCTGCTTTACAAATCCTGAGGCTGGTATCATGGCCTGGAGGGTGGCAGTAATGAGACACTAATTTTTTGTATTTCTTGCTCAATTTAAGTTCAATCTTTTTGTCACAGTGTTTCTTTTTCCCTTTCATTTGGTCAGATGATCATGGTATATATCTTTATCTCCTGCCTGTGTGCCAATTTCTTAACTTAAGATGAATGGTTTTTGAAGGACAATTGCTCCGACTTCTCCTTTTTATGTGACAAACGTCTCTTCTTCCTGCTCTGCCTCTTCATTGTTTTCTCCCTGTTTCCCTTTCTCCTCCCTTAGTGTTTTCTCTCTCCTAGTAATCAATATTTGGGGGTACAGTGTGGGAATCAAATGCATTTTCCTTCCATTATTTAGTTCAAGCTGAATAGTATTGTTACTTATCTTACACGCCATGTTCATGGAAGCTCATTAAATGTTGAGCGCGCTCTGGCTTTGATGTGTTATAAGACATGTTACCAGGGTGACTGACCATACTGCCTTATTTTTTGGAAAGCAATGTCACACCATAGGGGGGAAAATCATGATTTTCTAGTAATTGGTCAGGCTCATGTCCATCTCCAGGCCCTGTCACCTACTCTCAAGATCTCAAAATGGTGCCTAACAAGGTTTGAATGTTTTCTTCTCTGAACATGAACATATTTCATGGGGCAGTTATCAAATTAAACAAAGCTATGCCCATTTCACATTGCCTCTGTGAACGCATACTGCTTTTCCATCCTAGTCCTTTGACTAGGAGAACAACTCGATGGTGATTTCATACCTTGCGCTGAGTCTACCAGGTCACGCAGAGGCAGCGAATGGGTGAGATCTGTCTAAAGGAACACACTCCCTTTTGAGTCTCCTCTGTTGTATTCATTTGGAAACCTGAGCTTGTCTGACCTAGTACAGGAAGAAAAAGGAGCCGAGGAAATATGATTCCTGCTTTACAAAGATGGGAAGATAGAATACAGTCACAACACACTCAGGGGCTAGCCTCGCCTCTGTCTGAATGTTTGCTGAGCAAGGACAGTCATGCTTTAACAATGACAAGCTACCTTCCTGAGCTTCAGTGAAGTTCGTTTTAAAATCTGCTTCTCATTTTCCTGTTCATATATCAGGAAGTTTGAATTGTGAGTGAGCCCGACTAGCTAAGTTAACACGCGTGCCCGCACACACACACACATGCATTGACTCATTTTTCTGGAAAGAATAGAGACAAGTGCTGACCTTCAGCACTATAGATATGGGGACCCTCACCCCATCTCTTCTTTGGGTTCTCCTCTGTGTGTGCACTCATGGCTTGTGAAACACGGTTGCTATGCACTCAGGCTTAGGTGGTTCCAAATCTGTCCCTTAAGTACAGATACAAAAATGCCACGGTTGGATCCTGATTGGCCCTTCCTAGATTATGTGATCATTCATTGACTCAACATCTGGGGCAAGGGAGGCAGGGATGCTCTGATTGGTAGATTGTATCCCCCACTTACTCTTGTGGCCAGTGTGGACAAGATTGGGTAACCTGCAGTTCTTGCAAAAATACACAGGATGGGGAGGGGTTGTTCACCAAAGGGAAGAGACAGCTTCAGATAGAAGAAGAAGGGGAAGGGTTGCTGGACAATTGAACAGAGGTGTGTGCTAGAAATAAGCTGTATGAATGATCTTCCTCCCTTAGTGGGGCATATAGGTTACAGTAGAACTTTAAAATTTTGGCAGATTATTTTTCCCCAGGGAGAGCATATTTGTCATATCACTACTTCTAGAAAACATAGCCCAAGTTTTTGTGAGAAGTGATTGTTTTCCAAAGCTATTTCAATCATGGAGAGAAAAAAAAAAATTAGTGGTGAGAGGAACAGCTGTGAACTCTCACTACTGATCCATTTGGTAGGATTTTTTCTTTCTATACTTGCTAAAAGTAGCTGATAGAAAAGTAGAGAGTTGAGAATTTGTGGCTTCTTTAGTTAAAGCTAATATGTGGTCAATAACTGTGATTTTCTTCAGTTAACCCCACTGGTTCAGAACGAGGCTGGGAGGCAGAAGTTCTAACTTGTGGCTGTCACAGGGCATCACTGAATTGAAGGTTAGGACGGTGAAGAATGCTTTCTTTAAGATCTTAAACAGTGCTTGGGGGGAGACTTAGTTTTTCTGAACCATTTTATTAAAACATGGTTTATCCTAGATACTGAAGGAATGGCTTTAGTATCTGCTGCTTTTTGGGTTAGTAGCAAAGAGCTAGGACCAGCTCAGATCTGTCCCTCTGTTCTGGGGTGGTCTAGTTCTGAAAGCAGCTCAGCAAATGACTGTTCCCAGGTTCTATGGCATTTACACTTCCTTCTGGAGTTGCTCTCCAGGCTGTTGTCACCTTGCACAGAGAACTGGATGTGAGCAACAAATGACAGGAAGGTTTATTTGAAAAAGCAGAGGTGAAAAATGAGGGAGAAATTGCCTCTGCAGGGCAAGCGTGGGCCAAGCAAAAGGGGAAAAAGTGAGATAAAAGTATACCTTGGAGGACACAGAGAAGGATGCTGTGAGAAAGGCCACCATAGCATGTGCTTCTTGGTGTGTGTGGGTTTTTTCTGTGCTGTCTACATCCTGAGGAAACCCAAGAGGTCTTCAGCATGTGGGTCCTGAGAGGCGGGACTGGGATCTCACGGTTCAAGCTGACTTTAGGTCCGGGTCGTCCTGCTGAAAACCTGCTCTAGTTCTGGCAAGAAGCCTGCACGCAGGGCTTTAGGAACTATTGTGCAGTACACTCGGTCAACCTCAGCCGTATTAATTTGACATCAATGCACTCACTGTCTTCCAACAGCTCAACATAGGATTAGAGAAAGAAAATGGGCTGTAATCCAGCACGAAGACTTCAAGCTGCTGCCAGTGTCTTCTGATGGTATCTTGCTCCCTTCCAGGTTTCTAGGAATAACTGTACTCCAAGCTCTCTGCATGGAACTGACTTATGTCACCCCCTCCTCCCATCCCTCAGTGCTGGTGGTGTGACTGCTGACCACCACCTTAGGATTCCGAGTGTAGCAGTAGTCAGGCTTGGTCAGACAGCACAGAGCCCTGGATGCAAAAACTGAGCAAGGAAGGATCCTGCAGCAGGACATCAGCTTTCTGGGAAGGGAATTGTAATTTCCAGGGAAGAGGAGTCTGGACTGGCCTCTTGACATCTTGCTGCTGTGGGAATCAGCAACCCCCTTACCAGCAGTTTACCTGTGGCTGAACATGCCTTTCATTCTGGTTTTCTTCAGTATCTTTTAGCCAGCTAGCCCCAAGGCAGATGTATGTTCCAGAGCCCTTTACTATAATTGTAGAAATCAACAAATTCCATTTTGTCTCAGCTACTCTTCTTTTGTTGCTGGGACAAAATACTCAATGCCCAAAATGAAGGAAGGAAAGGTTTATTCAGCTCATAGCTACTGGAGGTTTCAGTCCATAGTCAGCTGGCTCTGAGGCAGAGTGACATGTGGCACCACATAACCTTTCATGGTGGCAGCAAAGAGCAAGAGAGCAAAACAGAGCAGTAGCAACAATGGCAGCAGAGAGGAAGTCTGTCTTTCTGTCTCTCTTATGTTAAATTCAGGCGCTCCACCCCTGGCTGGAAGTAGCTCTCACACCCATAATCCCAGCAGTTTGAAGATCCAGCATCCCAAGGGATCATGAGTTAATCTCAACCTCTAGAAGTCCCCGACCCATAACTGCATGGGCTTTGGGGGAACAACTAGACACAAACCGTAACACATTTGCATCTCGAAGGTCAACTTGCATTTTTATTCCTTGGAACCTAAAGACATCACCTAAATAGACGAACCAATAGCAGCAGTGAAAACAAGAGACTAGGAAAGCCATTTTTCCAGGAGCTTTAAGGAGCACTTGGCATTTGAGGTAAATACGTACCTTCAAATGATAAGCTGGCTACAGCAGCAACCACTCAGAGTCACAGCACTCAGGACACTGAGGCAGGGGGATCACCACAAGTTCAAGGTGAGGCTAGGCTACATGGTACATGCAGGGCCAGTCTGGACTACATCGCTGGACCCCCTCCCCCATAAAACCCTTGAAATAACAAAGCAATATCTAATGGACCATGTTCCCTGCTTCGTGGTTACATGTACAGATTCTGCATACCAGGCAGCATGTTTAAAAACCCCAGATCTAGTTCAAGGAAGACAGTGTGAACATGTGAATATGTTTCTAGTTTCTGAGAGACTCCCTCTAAAGTTGGAGGAATCTTCTTTTCTCTTTTTTTCTGCTCTAAACAGCAGCTGTCTCCTTAGGCTTAAGCATCACTTTTCAAAATTATCTTTCTCAAACTTCCATCAAAATTGTGTCTAAAGCTTCATCTCTCCTGTTTAAATGTTTGAAGACTCTAAACTCACAGTGTAGCGCAGACAGGTCTTTAAGTTGCCATAATCTTCCTGCCTCAGCCTCTCAAATATGGGTATCAGAGGTGTGTACCACCTTACCCAGTTCCACCACACCTAGTTGTACTTATTCTCATTTATTATAAATATCCACTCTAGACTATAACCAATTAATGTTTAGTGATTTAAAGCACTGAACCAGGTTTGGCTTACAAATATATATATATATATATATATATATATATATATATTTTTTTTTTTTTTTTTTTTAAATTTGGTATAGGGAGTTCTCACTACACAGCTCGTACTCGTAGGGATCCTCCTGTTTTCAGCCTGCCCAGTGCTGGGATTACAGGCGGGCATCACCATGCTGGGTTTCATTGCCCGGCTCACCCCTCCTAGGGGTGGGTGTGGGGCTGGCACGGCTTATGGTACGGGGTGTGGAACCTCGATCGCTGCGCTTCCCTAAGCAGGTGCTTGGCCTGCTGACGTATCTTGCCCAGCCCTTGGCTTCCAAATACATTTAATCTTATGGAGAAATTCTTTCAGATCTGGAGGAAAGAAGTAGAAAAGTGATGAGAAGTAAGTGGAAGGAGAAATTCCAAAAGGAATGCATGCAGATGATGGTGGAGAATGTGCAGGGGAGAATTTATTTCGTAGTTACATAAAGGCTCCTTAATAGAAAAAAGTAGAGAAGGCGGTTCTGTTGTCACGGACTCCAAATCAAAAGAAACCAACGGGAGCACTTTCCTCAATCCTAAGCATTTGCTGTATTAAAAGGTTAGAGGAAATAGTTCAGTACCCCATGTACTTTATTCTCCCTCCACATTCACTGAGATAGCAGAGACTGTTGTGTTCTTACTCAACATTTCCTCTTTCGTGGCTAAAGACAGAACTTCGATTTTATGCAAAATGTTAACATGTGCTTCTAAGAAATTGTATGTTCCAGATACCTTAGTATGTGATGGCATTCTGGCCCATGACAGGTACAGAGAAGCGCTGTGTAGAACAAACTCAAAGGAATCGCTAGTGAGACAGGAGACTACGGCAGGGCAAAGGGGGCTGAAGAAGCATGTGACCTGTCGATCACATGACCCCAGACGCCTGCGCAGAACAGTCTCCAAAGCCCTGCGTGTTTCCTTCTCGGCAGAATCTGAGCAGGTCTTAGATAGCTGGCTTCGACCTATCAACCTGAGACGTGGGATCTGAGCACTGCCTCTCAGGAACCTCTTTCGAATTTATCACGGGTTCCCTTGAAATTTGAATGGCATAAAAAAAGAAGTGAGGGCTGGCATAGTAAGCGATCTGAACGCCTGCCTAGGCAACTGCAAGGACCCGGGCTCGATCCGCAGTACTACATGCCATAGTGGCCCCAACTTGGGCTCACCGAGCCAGCCACCAAGACCGAGCGTGGTGGCGCACGCCTGCAATCCCAGTGCTGGGCAGGCTGAGACAGGAGGATCACTATGAGTCCGTGCTGCGTAATAAGACTCTGTACCAAATACATAAAAACAAATTCTTAAAAAAGAAGGAGCTAAGAGGGACTTGCTGTCTTAACTTTCCACCACTGGCCACACGCTGTGTTTCCCAGGCACAGCGTGTACTCTTGTCTTTGCCCCTACCTCCTTTTTCTCTTTTCTCAGTCCAAGCTTGCTCTGCAAAGCAGTTTTTCCCTTAGTCTTCGCTTTTACTTTCTTTTCTTTCCTTTTTTTTTTTTTTTTTGTCTTTTTAAGACAGGGTCTCGATATGTATGTAGTTCAGGCTGGCCTTAAGCTCACTTTTGTAACCCGGGCTGGTCTCGAACTCACATCGATCCTCTTGCCTCAGCCTCCCAAGTGCTGCACTTTTACTTTCTTGAACAAACTTTGTCATGGCTTTCTGCTCAGTTGGTTCAATTCTTTGTTCAAGATGAGAACCTGCAGTCTAACTATAGCGGGAGGAGCAAACAACCCCTAGCTCAGTCACATTTAGTTGATGAGGAGCCATTTCTAGAAGCGAGCTACCTGGTAACCCCAGGAGTTGCGTCCTTTTAGTCTTTTCCTCTCTTTCACGAGGTGGTTGTACTCCATTTCAAGATTTTGAGTACGGAAGTCACAGGAAAAGACCATTCTCTTGTGTTCTCGATTTCATGGAGTTGCCACACTGGCATGAGCCCACTAAGTTTTAAGTAGTTTTCGGATATATTATGTAAAGATAATGCCTGGAGCAGTTGCCGCCATTTTACAATCATGAGGGGAGAGGCAACAGGGGCACTGAGAATGCTAAGGAGGTGAAAGGGGCTGATGACACTGCTGAGCCTTTGGCGTTGCTTTCTTCTGGACTTTTTGTTAAGGTAATGGATGGAGTTATTGTTTAAGCCACTGTTAGTCAGAAAAGGGTAATGTGAGGCGCAGTCCATGCAGACATTGGTAGGTAGGCTTTCTCTCAGGAATTCCTTCCGCTGGCTTCCACTTTACTGTCGGTCCTTGCCTTCAGTTACAGAGGTGAGCCGAGCTACGACTTTTCCAACTTCCCTTGCAGCCAGAGCCTGGCATCAGTCATGATCCATGGGCTTTGGAGAGCTGACTGTTGGGAGCCATCTAGTCAGGGGGTTCTTTTTTCACAACAACAAAAAAGTGGCATTTGGAAAACACACCTCTATCCTTTACCAAGATGCTCCTGTCTATGTGACATTTGCCATTGTGACTGATGGCCACCATGCTGCAAGTGACCAAGTTGGAAAAGCAGGAAGACCTAACCCTCAAGGCACCCTGGGACCTTGGGCTGCCATTGGACTTGCACAGCCTAGGTGGTATCTTTCTGTGAGTTAACAAATGCTTCTGTTTTTTTGGAGGCAGGGTCTTGTCATGTAGTTCCGACAGGACTTAACCTCACTACGTAGTCCAGGCTGGCTTTGAGTTGATGGTGATCATCCTGCCTTAGCCTCCTGTGTGCATCACAATGCCCAGCAACAAATGCCATTTTACAGATGCGTTGTGTTGATTGTTCTCCTCCTTGAAGTCAGAATCATCTGAATTCAAACACACAGCGTCAGATGCTGGCTGCCATGGCCCTCTCTACTCCCAGACATGTTGGAAGGGACAGGATGGGAAAGTACCCATTAGAATCATAGCTATCAGCTGGTCCAGGTGTTATGATGGAAAATGCTAATACTTTACGGAGTATTGTATGATACAGTCAGGGACTATTTCTAGGACCCTTTGCAGGAAACAGATCATTAGGCATTCATAGGAATCACAAAGGCATTACTTCCTCATTGTCCTGTTTGGCGAAATAACAAAATGAGAAAAGCAATTGCCTTACTCCTGTCCACACTTTCATTCACTTGGCAGTTACTGTTTTTGAACTGATTTTTTAAAAATGAAAATGACAGTGCAGGGGCTGGAGAGACGGCTCCATGATACAAGCGCCTGCATGGCAAGTGCAAAGTCGTGAGTTCAAACCCCAGTCCTGAAAAAAAAAAAAAAAAGAAAAGGACAGCGCAGCCAGATTTCATAACTTGCAGAAGCCCCGAATAAAAACACCTTGCAAACCTTTCTACAAGATGAGCAACTATTTTTATAATTAAAAAGAAAAATTTTGTAGAAATACTGCACTTCTGTTTAGCCTGTAAAACAGCAAACAAGAATTTAGTATTTTAACTACAAGAGGAATTTTCTTTGAAGTATAAACACACTCCATAATGTGTAACATACACCCCACAATAAGAAAGACAGTGAAGAAGGATTTTGCTGGAATGCTACTCATTTTTTTGCTTTATTTTTCCTTATTGTGGTATTCCAGATCGAATCGAGGGGTCCGGCATGGTCGAAGATGATGATGATGATGATGATGATGATGATGAGAAAAGGCAGAGAATGTACTTCAACCATTTTCACTTCCCACCACCCGCTTTTACCTGCTTTAACCTTATTTTCGGGGGTGGGGGAAAAGAAAGGTTTAGGTCTAGTTTTCCTATCAGAGAAGTAACTTGGTTTTTCTAGAGACTTAAATTCTCCTCGCCACTTGTCTGCGCGATTTCCTGCGATAGCGTTTGGACAGGCTGACGAGAAACGGGATCGCCTTGTTTTCCAGTGGGAGAACAGGTTGCCAGTGTCAGGCCTTCGCCCCTTAGAGAGGGAAATGCCCTGCGGCCCCAGATTAGTTTTCTTTTTTGCTCAGCAGGTTCATCCGGGCTCCACCTCGTTCAAGTTCTGGCAGCTGCCAGAGGCTGAGTTTCTGTTGGGAAACAGGCCTCTGTTCTAGCCTGAGGTGCGGATAAACAGCGCAACCTTTCACCTACTTAGGAAACGGTTCCCAGACCGAGTAAAGAGTGGTGGTGGAGGAAAATGAAGAGAAAGAGTAAGGAGGGGCCAATCCTATTGCTAGGTTAATGAGTCTTCATTCTTACCATACCCTTTTCCCCTACATGTTTGTGTTTTGCCCTGTAGAGTGTGTGTGTGTGTGTGTGTGTGTGTGTGTGTGTGTGTGTGTCTGGTTAGCCTTTTTTCCTTGTGTAGTGCCCCAGAAGGGACATAATGGGAAAACCTAAAGAATAAACATACGCCTTTTTAAATTCCTAAGGGTGTTAAATCATTTGTGCTTTTTAAAATTATTTCTTTGTCTGTTTTTTCTTTTTGAGACAGGGTCTTACTGTGTATCCCAGAATGACTTCAAACCAGTGATGAGCCTCCAAACCCAGCCTCCCAAAGTGCTGGGATTACAGGTGTGTGATCCAAAGCCCTACTCAAAACCAGTCCTTTGGCGTAAACTTTATCACTTGAAAATAAATAGCAAACTTAGGGTATCGTGGGTACATTCAGAGAGGCGTTTAGAGAAAAACGCGTCTATGCTGGGTTATCTGAAGCCCATGTTAGAGAAATAGTAACAGGCGTGCTTTGAGCTTCTGAGCCTCCTCTGCTTTTTTATTTTGGAAGAGTTGATAGAAAACTGTGCAAAATGAGATAATGAATTTCGGCTAGGAAGAAGGAGCAAGGATACGCGGACCTTCCCGGGATCTATACTGAGGTACACACTGCAGCAATAAAGGCGCATTTGTGGTTCTTGGGAGGGCGTCCCCCTTTTCTTCCGCAGCGACGGCTTTCCCCGGCGTCCCCGTTCCTGTCCTCTGCGCCCTCGGCCGCGCTTGCCCCGCCCCCGGTCCCCACCCCGCGGCGGCTGCGGCGAGGTCGGACGGCGGCGGATCCGCAGAGTGACCCATAGTAACCCCGCCCCGCCCCGGCCGCCAGCGCCGCTCTCCCGGCCTGCTCGCGATAGGCCCGGCCCTGCACGCGCCACCGCCCGCGGGCCAATTGGCGGCGGCCTCTTTGCATATGCAACGAGCGCCGCCGGGGTGCGCAGCCCGGCTCGGTGCTACAGAAGCTGCTCCGCCGGCGCAAGGCAGCGACGCGGCCGTTGTCACCACGGCCGGCCTGTACTAGGAGCCCACGGCTCGGCTAGCGGCCATCCCTCCGCGTTCAGAGGGGCCGAGGCGGCTGCGCCCGGGTCCTCAGGAGGCGCCGCCCGGCGTGAATGCTCCGGGGCGCCGCCAGGCCCGTGTGGGCCGGAGGAGCCGCGGTCCCGGCGCGGCGGTGAGTGCGGCGCCTGTGGTGGGAGCGCGCGGCCGGGTGGGCGGCGGGGTCTCGCGTGAGACCCGGATGGGCCCGGGGGCGCCGGGCGCTGGGCCCCGACGGGGGTGGGCTGTGGTGGCGTAGGCGCGAGGCGGCGGGCGGCTGGGAGTCGTGTGGCGCCCACGGAGGCTCTCGGGGGCGTTCACTCAGCGCTGGGCTGCGGCGTCCGTGGGAGGAAGCCGTGCTGGGTGGCTGTGGAGAACCTGGCTGGAGGCGCGGGCATCTGTGTGGCCGCGGAGGGTGCGAAGAAATGGGGCGTGTGGGCTGGGTGGTCCTGGGCTGGTGGGGTTGAGAGTTGCGGGATCACTTTTCCCCGGGCGCGTTTCCTCACACTGTACCGTGTCGCAGGGGGCGTGCGCCGGGGCGTCCCGCGGGCGGGGGTGGGTGCTTTCAGGCGGTTTCCCAGAGGAAGACGCCGAAGCGCAGCTCCAATTGGCTTGCCCGATCTCGTTCTAGAAAACGTGCTCCGAGCTATTGTATATAAGGCCCCATCGAAATAAAGTACAACAATGTCAGGAAAATTATACGGGAGCTGGAGAGGGGATAATCAGGCTTTGTGAAAGCATTTATAGCCGAATAAGACGAATAGCTGACATTTATTGAGCCTTCATGATACGCCACGCACTGTGCTCTTGAGAGCTTTCTGCGCAGTGTCTTTACACTGTTAACAACCCTGTAGGGTGGTGTGTTCCCATTTTATAGCGGGAGAAACTGCAGTGTGGTTTCGTTCACTTGCCCGGATCTAGCTAGTAAGAAGAGAAGCCGAGGTTCAGGGGGGCCAGTGTAAATCCGGAGCTCTTCTGCCTGACCGCTGCAGTATGCTGCCTTTCCTTGGTGGCTGGCTGAATAGTTGTGACCGAGGATTTTGTTCTGGGTGGCTTGGAGAGACCTGTAGGTGGAAGGTGCCACCTCCTCATTATTGCAGCCTGTTTTGTATCCCCAGATTGGCTCTGAAGAGTTGTTCCTCGCTTCTGAGTTGCTTTTGAAGATGCTAGGTTTTCAGGCAAGAAGGGATAGCATAGGGGAGTTAGCTGAACAGATCTTACACGCAGAGATGAGGCGGGCTTCTTGGGTCGTTCTAGTATGCATCTGCTGTTGAGGCATTCCCTGGATTTTCTCTTCCTCCATATACGTTTCTTCGGTGGAATGGGGTGACCTGTTGGGCTTAAGAGTTAAGGGGGACAAGTCTTCTGTTCTTATGGCCCAGTTACTGGGTTTATAGTTTGGACGGAATGACCTAAAGCTCAAATAATTCTGTAAATCTAAGATGTCCTCTTTGAAGGAGGAGAGGGGCGAAGGGAAGAATGAAGGGTGCACAAAAAGAAAGAAAGTATGTAAGTCAAGTGAGTCATTCTCTGGCTTGGGGATGGAAGCGGAGTCACAGATCTTAACGCCTTAAAATTACTTGATTTGCTTATGTACGACCTTGCTATCTCATTCTAATTAAATGATTAGTGCCTTATTTCAGTTAATCCCTCAGCTCCAGCATTTTATTTATTTATTTTGAGACTTTTTTTTATACATGTTCTTTTTAAAAAAAAAAAAATTTATTTCTTCATTCATTCACTCATGTTATGGCCAGCTCAACCTGGGCTGGCACAGCATGTGGTGCCGGGGATCGACCCGCGGTCCCTGCAGTTGCCTAAGCTTTTCCTAAACAGGTGCTTTAGACCGCTGAGCTATCTCATGGGCCCAGCTCCAGCATTTTAACTTGAGTTTCAAGCACCTGCTTAGGTGTAGGAATATTTCAGTGATAGTGGTCTGCTTGGTGCCCTGTGGATAAGTGATTACAATCATGGTGCACACAAGGAAGCAAAGGTATTGAATCAGAGATTATGATAAGGATTGTGATTAGATAGAAATCTAGAAAATTTTTTTAATTGATGGAGTAAAATTTTATTAGATAACTTGCAGTCTCTGAGGCTGTAATTAAATGTACTTAACTGAAGAATTTCAGCAAAGACCTGTGTTTTTTTTTGTTTGTTTGTTTGTTTGAGACAGTCAGGGTCTCAGCAGGCCTTGAACTCATTGTGTAGCAGCACAGGTTGGCCTTGACCTGTGATTACAGATGTGTACCACCATGGTTAGCCCAAAGATAATTTTTCTAAATACCAGAGTCTTTGTCTTGTCATTCCAGCTCCATTGAAAGATAAGTGAGATAAAGAACCTCTTAATTCTGTCTGCCTTCAGGGAACCTAAAGGTTAAATATATCTGCAATACTTGAGCTTTTTTCCCCCAAGGAACAATTGGGAAGTGAGAATCTATGTAAGATTTGGACTTGAAGTTGAGCTTTACATTTCTTTCAGGTATGCTAGGTAAGATAGACAGGCTTTCCTAGTGTTGAATACCAGCGTCATAATTATCAAACATATCTGTATAGTTTTGGGGTTATAGAGATTTAACTTAAAATTCTTAGCTTTTAGGAAATAGAAAGTGATAACAAGAATTGAGAAATGTAAGTACATGAATATTTCAGTTAGATATGTATGAAGCCAGTAGAAATAACTCGTTGCACACATGTACTGGATGCCAGCTGCGTGCAGAGCGGTATCTCGTCTTTACCATGTGAATACATAAAGGTGACATGGTCCACATGACCCAAGTTTCAGTTTAATGAACACTGATGTTCAGGTTGAAGGGTTTTCTTTCTGCTTTCAAACAACTATATTAGCTCCTTTGATTTTGAAGTGCTGAGAAAGTGGAGATTTTAGATGTAAAATTGTTGGGCATGTGTAATAAATAGTGTATCAGGAGGGGGGATGAGGTGTTGAGTGAGGACTGGCTTTTTTCGATTCTGTCTGTAGTGTCCACTGACTGGGACTTACTGAGGGAGAACTAGGTTTTGTTTAGAGGGAGACTATGACTTTAGTTTTGGAAGCCTTCGCTCGGAGGTGCCTTTGTGACTTGTGTTGACCCGCTGGCTTAGTTAGAGCTGAAAATTGTGGTGGATGCTGCCATTGTAGAGGTGATAGTGGAAAGCATGGGCCCTAGAGAGCTTGCCTGGAAAGGGACCAAGGTGTAATAAAGTCAGCAGGAAGCCTGGCATTAGGAGAGGAGCCTCATCTGTAAGGGGTAGGAGCGGCTTGAAAGTGAGAGGATGCCTGTCATAGAGATCCCTGTGGAGGCCATGGTGAGTGCTGTGGAGAACTCATAGCAGAGGACAGTACCTGAGAATCCTGCAGTTATTGTTGACCTTCCTAAGAGCTGCTGGTCTGGTAGTAGGAGCAGGACAGAGAGCGCATGGGAAGTAAGGGGAGTGGAAACTGCCAGGTACTCTATTAGGAAACTGTTTTTAAGAAGTTTGATTTTTCAGTATTTTAGTTTAAATGCTGATAGGAATGTTGACTTGCAGATAAGATAAGTTTACTCTTTTTTTTCTTTCATTTTATGTATTTGGTACAGGGTGTCACTATGCAGTGCAGGACTTGTAGCGATCCTCCTGTTTCAGCCCCCCAGGGCTGGGCTTACAGGTGTGGGCCACCACACCCTGTCTTGGTGGCCAGCTCTGCGAATTCTTGCGGTTGGCCAGGCAGGTGCTTAGGGTGCTGACCTGTCTTCATGGATAAGGTTTATTCTTGTTTGTTCACAGTTCCTGAGGATGGAATGAGATGTAGAGCACAGCAAGGCCTGTGAATCAGCTGGGTGGGCCACACCACTTCCATGGCAGCGGTGGTAACCTGTGGCACTTGCATCTCCGTGGACCTTTATCACTAAAAGCCCTACCAGCTTCACATTACTGTTTTGGAGCAACAGAGACAGGGTTGTAAGTGACCGGCTCTATCAGTTGGTACTTTATGGTGGAGCCCTCTCAGCACATACCAGAAATGGATAAAAAAGTGTTACATTTCTAAAAACTAGCCCAGTTTTAGCTCTGACCCACTGTTTTAGAAGACCATACCACAGGAGCACTGTGTGCAATTGATTAAATATGTGGTTTAGTTTAGATTTATCCACCTCAGTAGCATATAATTTCATCTGACTTTTGATTATCGTGTGTTGAAAAAAGAGCTATAAATGTTCATTATTATGATATCTTCCATATAGGCTTGTTTTTAGTTTAGTTTAGTTTTTTTTTTTTTTTTTTCCTTAGAACCAGGGATTGAACTCAGAGTCCTTGCATGTGCCAGGCAAGCACTTATTCTACTGAGCTATCTCCCCAGCCCTGGCTTGTTTTTAGTTTGAAAGTGTTGAGAACGCTCCCATTTTTCTGACATTTTAAGTGCCTTTCTTAATAAAAGTTTTAACGTCTGTTATTACTGGACTACATTTACTTATATACTACCAGAGTTTCTCATTTTGAAGGATGATTAAGTGTGCTTAATTGATGTGCCATTAGAATTCAAGATATTTAACTCTTTTCAAAAATTTATCTCCAAGCCTGGTGTGGTAGTGCATGCCTATAATCCCAGCACTTGGGAGGCTGAGACAGGAGGATCAGTGTGAGTTCGAGACCAGCCTGGGCTACAAAAGTGAGCTCAAAGCCAACCTGAACTGCATAGCAAGATCCCGTCTCAAAAAGACAAAAAACAAAAACAAAACAAAAAACAACTTATTTCCAAATATAAATATCTACAGTTTGTGAAGGTAGTTGCTTTGTAACAGAAAGTAGGGTCATTGATTCATTCATATGTATATTTTTTTCTTTCTTTTTTTTTTTTTATTTCAAGAAAGGATCTTGTTATGGTTTGTGTCTAGTTGTCCCCTTAAAGCCTCATACAGTCATGAGGTGGGGACTTAACTCGTGATCCACTGGGATTACAGATGATCCAAAGCTGGGATTATGGGTTTTAGTACTCCTGGGATTATGGGTGTGAGTGTTACACCCAGCCTGAGGCTGAGAGTCTCAATATAATATAAGAGAGACAGACTCTGTTGCCATTGTTGCTGTTCCGCTGCCATGAACTGCTGCCTTCTGCCATGTGCCAGTCTGCCTTGGAGCCAACTGAATATGGACTGAAACCTCCAGTAACTGAGCTAAATTGACTTTTTCTTCCTTCATTTTCTGTGTAGGCTTTCCTTCCTTCATTTTCTGTGTAGGCTTGTCCCAGCAAGGAGAGAAGAGTAACTGAGACAGGTCTATAGGATATTCAGGGTCTCACTGGTAGATCAGACTTTTAGTGATCCGTCTGTTTACAGCCTCCCATAGGGGACTTGCCAGGTAGATCAGCTGATTAAAGCGCATGACTCCACAGTCACTAGGGCGCTGCGGACTGTGGCCACCATGCCCAGTCTCAGTTACCATCTCAGTGTGCCTGAGGGGTGAGGCCTGCACCATCACGGCAGGCCCAGGAATCGAACCCCCAGCCCCTGCACCTGTCATTCATGTATTTAATTTTTTAAAAAATGTATTTAGTATATAGGGTCTATAGGTTCTCACTACACAGATCGGACTCATAGTGATCTTCCTATTTTCAGCCTCCCAAGCACTCTTATTCATATATTTAGTGCCTAGCAAAGCACTCAGAATTCAGAAATAGTTTAGGTAGTTTGTGTTCTCATGGAGTTCAAGGCTCATAGAAAGTATGTAAACAAATACAGTATGGTGTCCTGAATGGAAGAAGGCAGAGGTGCTAGCATGTGGTCCTCAGTACAGCTGTGGAAGCTGCTAGGACATGCAGGAGCAGTGTAGAGGGGGTGGAGAGGAGAGGAGCAAAGGGGATTTTGCCTGGAAGGGGAGCCAGGTTTTCCAACACGAGTTGGAGTTTTTCCAGGTCATCAGGGAGCTAGGAAATAAAATGTTTTCCCTTGAATTGGCCCAGGGTTGTGCATATTTGCACGTGTAGGTTATAGACATGTTGGAGATGTTTTAATAAGAAATGTTATTAGGAAAATTAAAAAAAACATTTTCTTGCTAGCTTAATGTTGATTGGTCAAGAGGTAAAAAGCTGCCTGTTTTTCTCTGTCCTGGCTTTCTTTCTCCTATTTGATATAGAAATTAGTTAGATAGCATATTCCTTGGATATGAGGTCTGGTTTTCTCTTTTTCTAAAGAAATAGTTTTTGGGATAAAAATAATAGGTAACACATTTACAGTAACTTGTGCTCAGGAGTTGTTCTCATCTCAATCTTGTGAAAGGTGTTATTTTATTATTTTACAGAGGACGAAACTGAGGCATGAGGGTAGCCTAAGTGATTTCTTGAGTTGTGGTGGGTTTCTGAGTAATCTCCCCATACTGAGGATTGAGCCCAGCATTACTCTGCCATAGAGATGCATCTCCAGCCCTTTTTAATTTTTCATTTTGAAGCATGATCTTTCTGAGTTGTTGAAACTGGTCTTGAATTTGCAGGCATCCTTCAGGCATCTGGCCTAAACCTCACCAGAACACATGGTCTTACCTCAGGCACTATACTTCAGGTGACTTTTTGCTTGAAGTTCATATTATTTTCTCAACACCTGATTGTATCTGTAAAGCAGCTCTGGTGACCCTTAGGGGCACTGTGTATTTTGCATTTTAATTGTACTTAGTTTCTCTAGTTAAAAACTTCAGGTCCTTTACAGTGAGGAAAGCAAAGAATAACAAACTAGATTGGAAGAATTTAACTGCTTGTGCTTGAATATTGTAAGCTAAACAGTCTTTATTAGACTTGTATTGGGAGTTTATCTTGAGTACCTCTGTGAACCTATAAATTTTCTTTCTTTATTGTTTTGTGCCTGTTTCTCTAGCTCATAATCTGCTATTTCTTCTTGTCATGCACCTTGGCCTTCTTTCTCTTCTCCAGAGTGGCTGTCACTGTGGGTGTCCTTTTGAGCTAGGTGCCCCAGGTAGGCAGCCTTCATGGTGAGCCTCAGGCACAGCCTTGAAAGCATCAGGAATCGCAGCTGCTTCTTGTCATGGGATGGTGGGATCCCTTCAAACAGCTTGAAGTGGTCTGGGGGTGGTTTGTGTCTAGCTTTCCCCTCTAAGCCTCATGTAGTCATGGGGCAGACTTGTAGAGGTTCTGAGTAATTGCTGACCTAAGTTGGCATTGTGGGTATGAGAGCTGCTGGGATTGTGGGTGTGAGTGCTACACCCTGAGTGCAATATAAGGAAGGGAGAGAGGCTTGCCTCCGCCTCTGTGCTACTGCTGCTGAGCCTCCCTTTTTGATTTTGCTATTTTCCACCACCATGAATTGCTGCCCTTTGCCACTGTACCTTGGAGCCAGCTGATTATGGACTGAAATCTCCACAAACTGAGCTAAATAAACTTTTCCTTCTTTAATTTTGTGTCAGGTATTTTGTCCCAACAATAAGTGAAAAGTAACTTGAGATACCAGATCTGCTGAAGATGTGGATGGGGACCCAGAAGCAGTGAGACCACAGGGTTGATTGATACTCATCTGCTTATGGAGGAAAACCAAGTACTTCAGCTTGTTTTTATGGAGATTTCTAAATACTGATGCCCTCAGCAAATAACCACCACCATTTGGTCCAATAGTATCTTGTTGGCCACAGTGGCTTGCAGGTGGCCTCAGGGTATCTCATGCCAGGCACTGTACCATCTTCAACAGCTGCCTAGAAAAGGGTAAATTCTGCTTTCCTTTATGGGACCAGTTAGGCTTTTTTTTTTTCTGTGCTGGGACTCAGAACCAGGGCTTTATACAAGCTAGACAACTATAATACGCTACTACAGAGATGTATCGTTGGCCTTTTTAGATCCATTTTTAGATCAAGAATGTAAAGCATTTTGAGATACTATAATCTGATGACTTCATTTTTACCCTTTTAAATAAACTATATGCATCTTTTCTGTATGTCTGGGAAGTTATTTTATAGTGTTGCATTCAAGTAAGGAAACCCATTTTACCTTTCCCTAAGTCTTCTAATTAATATCTGCCCTGAGATTGGTGTTTTATAATTCCTCTGTGTTTTCCCATGGTTTTACTACACATTTGTGCATTATTTAATGTATAGTATTGTTTTGTATATTGTTAAACAGAAGATGCTCTGTGTGTTCTTGAGCAAGTCTTCTTACCCAGGTGTTTCTCATCTGTATGGAATCCTCAGGCGTCACTAGGGTGGGTACATATTTGGTCATTTGCCTTGTAACTCAGTGTTACATTTTAGGACTTCACCATTTATCTCCTTTTTTGCTTGGTTGGTAGGTTATTAGGTGGTGATTCCCATTTTTTTAAAAACTACAAATATTACTGTAGATATTCTCAAACACAGTGTTTGTTTGATTCTATTTTTGACACTACAGTTACCATGACTTTTTCTTTGTTCTTCCTTTTCTTCTCTTAGCCCTTTTCTAAGCTTTTTATTTGACCTGAGGTACCTTGAGTCCAAGATTATAATGGGCAATTTTCTTCTTAAAGTTGTTCTTAGAATTTTTAGTTAGCCTTTGGTTTATTCTTTGTTTTTGGTTATTACTTGCACTTAGCAATTTACATTTATATACATCTGATGTATTTTACTTTGAATTTCATAAAACTAGGGACAGTTGACAAGCATGCTTTATTTTGGGCATTTTCTGCCAATGTACTTGTTAAAAAACTAGGGTCTATCTTGAGTTTAATTTCCTTAGATATATATCTATATATAAACACATTGATGGTAGGTTAACCGGTTACCATCATATAGTTAGGAGTCTACTGTTGTCAGTTAGTGGTACCTCATTTCCAAATGTGCTTTCCTTTATCATCAGCCTTGCATTGCTGATTTAAGAAAGACCTCTTATTACTCATGCATAAAACTTGACATATACATTGGTTACTTTACCTCTGCCCACCTTCCATGTGAACTTGTGTAGCAGAAGGATTTCAGTTCCTTCCTCCCAGGGTTATGAGGAAGAGAGAAGCCAGAAGTAGCTTGGAGGACACAGCCTAGTAGTTGGCTTCTTTTGTCTTTTTGCCTTGCTCTGTCTTCTCTTAATTTGGTTTTTCCTATTTTCTCTCTTTTTCTTCCCTTCTTTGAATGAATCCAGCAAACCTGTTAAGTAAACAAAGGCATTTTAAAGAGATGGGGAAACACTAAT
Organism: Capromys pilorides; assembly: GCA_004027915.1. Lineage (NCBI taxonomy): Eukaryota > Metazoa > Chordata > Mammalia > Rodentia > Capromyidae > Capromys > Capromys pilorides. The sequence goes on along the minus strand of PVKN010001015.1, from coordinate 36,245 downwards.
TCCTTCTGGATAAGAGTTTTCAAGCTGTATGAAGCTTCAGAAAGCATGTAATAGGTTAAGTGAGAGGTTTATGGGACAGAAACGCTGTATCTGGGCAGAATAGGAAGGGAAGAGTCAGCTAAGCAAAACAGATTTAGGGTTGAATTAGAAGTCTTCAGGTTAGGTGTCGCTGGGCAGTGGAGTTGGGAGAGCTGCCTGACAGAATCTTGAGCTCGCTTTGCTTAGAGGGGAAAGGGAGCTTTGAGGATGAGCAAGGAGCAGACTGTCAACAGACAAAAATAGTTGAGACCTGGCATGAAGTCCTTAGTTACTGACTCAACTCGTAAAGTAACTGTTGAAGAAGTGCAAGGTGCAGGAATAGGAGACAAGCAGCTAGCAAGTGAGAAGAGTAGGGTGGTGCTCACTTGTTACCTGAGGAACCCCAGCCATTTGGCCCAATTTGCCAGGGTGATGTGCCACTGACCACCTCAATTCCTGTTGCTGGGCTTAGGTTTGCGTGTTTGAATCAGTCTGCTTCTCCACCAGTGTTCTTTTTCATCTGCCTTTTCTTTTTTGTTTCACTTAGCTCTTAACTTTTGTTACCTGGGCTGTAATTCTTTGTTTTGTTTTTTATTTTTATTTATTTTTTTGATTGTGTTGAGACGGGTTCTCACTGTGCAGTTCAGGCTGTCCGTAAGCTCTCTTTGTAGCCCTGACTGGTCTGGAACTTGCTATGTTGGAATTTTTTTTGTCTTTTTGAGACAGGGTCTCACTGTGCAGTTAAGGGTGGCCTTGAACTCAGTTTTGTAGCCCAAGCTGGTCTCAACTCATACTGATCCTCCTGCCTCAGCCTCCCAAGTGCTGGGATTACAGGCGTGCGCCACCACGCCCAGTGCTATATTGGAATTTTATTTTGTGGTATTTGATTTTGCTGAGTTCTGGACAGAGTTTTTATTAAGTAAAATCTAGGTTGGTTTCTCACTGCTTGATTTAGTTAGACCCAGTTGCTTCTAGTTGTTAGAAAATGATAGGAAGAATTTCTCTAAATACAACTATTAGTGACCGTTCCGACCGAGCCAATTATTGGTGAACCCTGCAGTGGGTTCCGGTTTCCTGCCTAGGTTATGGTGCACGGCAAAGAAGGAAAGAAAGAGCATGAGACAAAGTAGAGGGGTGCCTGGTAGGGACCTGGGACTACCAGATGCTCTCAAGCAGAAGGCCCCAGTTTCCAGCTAGCTAGCTTTATTTCCCCAGTATAGGGGAGGTGGTGGGGGTGCTTGTCCTGGAATGGCAGAGTAGAGGCTGTGGTAGAATGGGCAAGTTTTACATCATAAAGGGTTGCACAAGCCAAGATCCACATACACTAGACTCATGCTAATCTCATTGACTAAGAGGAAGGCAGTTTCCTCATTCCAAAAATCATACCTTGAGGCAGGCAGGGTTAGGAGAGCCTAGGACTTACTATGTCATTTTGCAATTCCTGTACTCCAACATAACTTTTTGTTTTTATTTTTTTGTTTGTGTTTTGTTTTTTTGAGACAGGGTCTTGTTATACAATTCAGGCTGGCCTGAGGCTCACTTTTGTAGCTCAGGCTAGTCTTAAATTTGCACTGATCCTCCTGCCTCAGCCTCTCAAGTGCTAGGATTACAGGCGAGCACCACTGTGCCCAGCCCACCAATATAACTTTCATGTGGTGATTTTTAGAAATGAATTTCTGTACTACTGAGAAGGATTAATTATACCACATTAAAACATAGGAATGATCATACCTGGGAATCTAGATGACCCCAGCAGTGGCTATTCTTTTCATTGGCCAGTTTTTTAAATGAGTTGATCCTAAGAGAACAACTTTCTTACCCCAGTTCCCTGCTTTCCTACCCCACCCAAGTTGCGAAGTCCAACTCACTTTCAGAAGCACAGAACAATCCTTGATGTTTTTTGTTTTTGCCTTTAAAAATTTTATCAAATCAATGAAAATGTATTGAATGCATACAAGGTATTATTTTCTAGGAATATTCCTTGGGCTAGGTTTTTTAAGCAGTGAATTATTAGACTATCTGTGGTGTAACACAATACACATATAACTCTAAGGGAAAAATAGTGATATACAGATTGTTATGGTTTATATCTAGTTGTCCCCCCAAAGCCTTGTGCATTCATGGGACCAGGACTTCTACAGTTTGAGACTTAACTCATGATCCACTGAGATTATGTGTTTTAGTACTGATGGGATTATAGGTCTGAGTCTTTTGGGGATTATGGGTGTGGCCTAAGGCAGATAGGCTGAGACAGAGAGCCTGAATGCAATATAAAGAGAGACAGAGAAACAGACACACACTGTTGCTCTCTGCTGCCCTGGTTGGTCGGTCATCTCTGTCACGATTGTTGCTGTTCCACCACCGTGAACTGGATGCTCTCTGCCCTGTTCCACTCAGCGTTGGGCCAGCCGAATATAGACTGAAACCTCCAGCAACTGTGAGTTTAACCTTTCCTTCCTTCATTTTGAGTGTCAGGTATTTGTCCCAGCAATAAGTAAAAACTAAGACACAGATATAGTCTCCCTGGGTTCTTAGAGAGCAATTATGTAAGCAGATGTTAGGCTTTGTAAAAGAGATGATCCTGGAGCTAGAGTTGGAGTCTGGACCACTGCCTGGTGTAGAAGCACTGGGACTCGTGTGGGGGCAGAGCTTTAGAGTAGAATTGACAAGTGTCAGTAGATCTGATTTTGGCACCCATTTCTACCCTTACATGGAGTAGCGTTTCTCAGAATATTTTTTGTGGTACCGAGTATTGAACCCAGGCCTCACATGTGCTCTACTGCCAAGCTCTCACAGTTGTTTGGAGATAATTATTGCTTTATGCCTTTAAAATATCTTCCCTAGGTGTGGTGTGGTGGTGTTTGTAATCCTAGAACTTTTTTTTTTTTTTTAATCCCAGCACTTTTGCAGGTTGAGACAAGTAGATGACTGAGTTTGAGTCCAACGTATACTACATAATGAGACCCTGTGGGACCCCCCCCCCAAAGTTTCCCTTTACACTTACACTTTTTTATTTTTGTCTGCCTCTCTCTTTCACTTATTTTCCTTTTTTTTTTTTTTTTTGTCCTTTTGAGAGTATTCTGCAGTTCAGGCTGGTCTTGAGCTCACTTTGTAGTCCAGATTGGTTTCGAACTCCCAATGATCCTCTTGCCTTTGCCTCCTCCAAGTGTTAGGATTACAGGGGTGCACCACCATGCCCAGCTGTCTGTCTCAGGATAGGGTCTTGCTTTGTAATTTATTTTGACCTTGAAATTACTGTGTAGACTAGGCTGGTCTTGATCTACCTTAGCCTCTGCAGTGCTAGAATTACAGATGTATGCCACCACAGCCAGCTCTTCTACTTAAATTATTGAAAATAGTAGATAAGATAGTTCTTTGGGGGGGATTGATGTTGGTGAGTGCAAGAGGAATAACTTGGGCTGTTTTTTTTTTTTTTTGTCTTTTTGAGACAGGGTCTCACTATGCAGTTCAGGCTGGCCTTGAGCTCACTTTTATAGCCCAGGCTGGTCTCGAACTCACACTGATCCTCCTGCCTCAGCCTCCCAAGTGCTAGGATTGGGCTGTTTTTAAAGTAAGTGTGATGTAAGATCATGAAGCTTCACCTTTCCAAAGGTGTTGGCAGTAGAGATGTGGTAGGAGCAGTAGGGAAGAGTGCTGGAAGAGGGCCTCACTGAGGGGTCTGACTAGGTGTGATGAGTAGTTGCAAAAGAAATACAGTGGGTCGACCAGATGGCCTCAGAGACACTGCAGCAGTGGATAGCCCATGCGGTGGCCTAGAGTTGAGTGGGGAGTGGGCCTGGACTGTGACGGTGAATCACGGGGGCCTGAGGAGGTGGGATTCGGCATCTTCACATGTGTCAAAGAAGGACTGAGTGGAAGAACTTGTGGAATAAAGCTCCTTGGCATTGTATGTTTTTGAAGATTTTACTAAAAATATGGTTACTTAAGACTATAGATTGTGGTTTTTAAAAAGGCTTTAGTTTTCCTTGGAATGTAAAAAAGTTAAGCAAATGAAAGCCCAGGAGGATATTGTCATGAGTGTAGGTCTGTTGAATACTCAGTGTGTATTTATATAAACTTGAAGTTTTGGCATTGAGATTTAAAAGCAAAGCATACACGTATGATTTATTTTTGATGAGAAAAGTCTGTATTGGCACATGTCTGTTGGGTGCTAAGTGCACTGACTGCTATATGGATACTTGCCAACCTTCACATACTGTTTTAGCTCTATAACTTTAGGATATAATGTTTTTGGGCTCTGGAACATTTAGTGTGATTTTGGCCAAAATATGAAATGTTCTTTTTTCATTCACAAAAATTTATTTTTACTTGTTTTAGTTTTAGCTGGACTAAACTACCTTGATACAGGTTTTCTTATTGTAATACTAAACCACTAGCAGTTCTCCGTCTTCCTTTCAAGGTTGACCCAGTCTCTAACTTCATACCTGCTGCTTAAGGCAAGAGAGGGTCCTTGAGTACTTTGAAAGGGGAAGTAAGGAGTTTTAGTTCCCTAGAAAAATCACAGTGAACCAAATGAAATAATCTCATTTTGAACAAATTTAATTTGCTCAAGTTGAAATTATACCATGTAGACCATAATACAGAGCCATTATTTTTTACATGATCACCATTACTGTTTCCTTAAGGCATTTTTTTTACTGTGTTATAGCCGTCTCATGGCTAGTATTAGAATCCAAGAGCTTGTATTTATCATTAACTTTCAAACTAAACTTCACATATTGACTCATGTGCTTAGCCTGCAACAAGTACTTTTCTGAGAAATTAAAAATGTTGTTTGTGTATATTATTATTGTTGTTGCTGTTGCTGCTGCTGTTGTTGTTGTTATTTTTTTTTTTGTGGTCTTGGGGATTGAACTCAAGACCTTGCACTTGCCAGGCAGGTACTTATGCTGCTGAGCTATCTCCCTAGCCCTGTATATTACTTTCTTAGGCAGAAAAAGAATATCTGTTTTTTCTAACAGTACTTTCAGATAGGTGAGTTGAGAGTCGTGAGAGGTAGCAGCTGCTGGGGTAAGCCGAGAGGCTAGCAGGGGAGACCCCAGAACTCCAAGGAGGAGTCTTGAGTGCGTGGAGAGTGGGAGTGCTGAAGTTGAGTGTTGGGACCTCAGTGTGGCTTGAACTCCAAATTTGACTATATCATCATGTAGAACGTTACTGAACCTCCTGAGCTTTCTTTTCTTTAAGATTAGGAATGAGCTTGGCAGGGTGTGTTGTGCTGTCTCCACTCTCTGGGGCACGAGAAGAAAAGGATAGAAAGTTTTTTCTTCTAACTCGGTGTGGTTTGTGAATGAATGATTGATCATATTTACAGTTTACAGGAAAAATAGTCCGTTTACATGTACACATTATTTATTTTAATAGCTGTATTTCTAAAAATACACCGCATATCTCTCAAACTAATGTCCAACCCTCTACTGATACACTTTCACATACTTACCTATCTGCTCCTTCTCCTTATTCATTCCCACTTCTATCATAAGTCACAGATTCTTCCACAACAGAAATGTTGACATTAATCTTCAGAGCTCTTATTCTTCTAACAGAACCCTACATGTTTTGTTAATTCAGTCCCAGAGAAGTCTCTATAGTTGGTCCTGTTTATTTTCTGCTACCTTAAGTTCCGAACATCCTTGTTTTGTACTTGGGTTGTTGTGATGACCACCTGCCTACCTGAAATCCCTTTGGGTTATTTTCTGTGCTGACCCAAGGAATTGTAGCTCGGGGTATATCACTTGCCAGAAGCTACAGGTTACCGAATTGGATCTCCAGCACTGAAAGAATTAAACACAAACAAAGCCCTCTCTCATTCTGTCGCCAGCGTTTTGATTCCTAACTGTTCCCTTATTTACTGTGTTCCAGCTCTCTCAGGCTGCTAGTGATGCCTTGTGCTCATTTGTGCATTTGTGTTTGGCAGGAGTGGAAGGAAGAATCAGAATAGAAGCCTGATTCAGCTGTTTGTGGGTCCGAGGAAGACTTTATGGGGGCTTACACTGAATTTGAAGGATGAGTTTTCTTCTGCATCATCTAGGTTTCTGTCCCCCCATTCCAATTCTGTAGACTAATCCTGGTTCTAGAGAATAATTTTTTTTTTTTTTTTTTCTGCTATGGACACTACTGGGCACCTGTGGGCATCCCTCCTTTGTTACAGTCTGCTGGGGTGGAAATGGGAGCCTGATGGCATCACGTGTACTTCCACAGAACCCGTGCTTCTGCTCCAATGGGATATTGTTTGAGAATGCAGAAAAAAAGACCACATGATGAAGCTGTAGTTTGTCTTGCTGCTGGGCTGTTCTTACTCAGTGAAGTGTTTTGAATTAATTTTTATATTTGGGCAGTAATTAGCTAAGTTCAAGCAACTATATTCACTCCACTTATAGATTTTTTTTTTTTTTGTTAATTTTATTAATGAAAAGACCAACAAAGGTGATTAGATCCATTTGTAACACCAGTGGTACAAGCTGCCATGTGATATAGTCAGGTACTGGAGGTTCAAACTGGTAGGCGTGTGTTAAAAGTTGAGGAAATTTTCTTTCCTTTTTTTGGTTGTAAATAGTTTCTTTTTAAAGTTCATTGATATTTACTTTTCTTTAAAAGAAGTGTGTGCATATGTGACTGACGCTTATTAGTATGGAGAGGGAGGAAGCAGAGTCCTCATGGCAAAGCAGCCTTGTACTTGGAAAAAACATGTTTGAATGTGCTGTGTTCTTTTTATCTCTATTGCATGAGATCAGCTAATGTTTGAGGTAGGTTTTTTCCTTATATTCACTTGAGGCTGTGCTGTGTGGTAGGTATATCATGTCTCAAAAAGCTGAAAAAGTAACTTTTACTCTCAGAGGTATACCTTGTTTGTTGATTAGCTATAGAATCATTATTTCCAGGTGACCTGCTTTCTTCATCCCTTCCCCTCCCCTTTCTTCCCCTTCCCTCCTCTGTCTTCCCCTCCCTTTGGTGGTGGTACCTGAGACTGAACTCAGGGCTTCATTGGCCTTGAGCTGTGTTCCATCCCTTTGAGACAGGGTCTCACCCAGTGGCTGAGTAGCCCAGATCGGGCCAGACTTCTGATCCTCCTGTCTCACCCTCCCATTGTGCTGCGATGATAGCCACATGCCAACACATTTGTAGGTGACCTGCTGTTTTTGTGTTTTGGGGAAGTTTTTAGGACTTCTTTGTATTTTGAGCTTTGAGAATTTAGTACGCTGTGTTGAAGTTGCATATTCCAAGCCTGGTGGAGTGGCTGTCAGCCGTAGGACATTTGGCAGCATGCTTAAGTTATTTTTGCCTCCTTGTTCAGTTTTCTTTCCTTAGAACTTCTTGTAGTGGCACTTGGATTAATGTGACACTTTATTTTTAAAAGTGAGAGTGAAATTTTTGACTATTCTCTCTACCTCTTTATTTTTACCTTTTAGGGAATTAGTTTCAATCTTATTTTGTGGTACTTGTATTTACTTTAAATTTTAAGTGCTCTTCTTAATTTCCAAGATTTTTCTTCTATAGAGCATTTTGACCTTATTTCCTGGATGTTAATAGCTTTTTTTTTTATTGAGAATGTTAATTACTGTACATATTTAAAATTTCTCTCCCTTTTATTTTCATCGAGGTTCTGCTTTCCTTCTGTGTCTTTTCTAGAGGTGATTTTTCTCAATTATCTGGTTATCCAGAACGCCTTGCTTTTATCTGGATTTAGTTCTGAAATTTGTTTCCTGTCCCTAGTTCCTTTTTCCACTAGTTGGTACCAGATTTAACATTGTGAAACAAGTCTGATTTGTCTTTCTTCTGAATTAAATAAAGGTAGACTCTTGAGAGCCCTGGGTGGAGTCTAAACCACAGGATACCTGTGCAGTGGCTGGAGGGACTGCTTTTGCTTCTAAGACTGCTCCACCAAGCCACCACATATTCACAGCTTCTCTTGCAGTAATGTAGGCCCAAAGTGTAAGTCAGTGTCACTGGGTTGAAATCTGGATGTCAACAGAGCCTTGCCCCTGCTGGAAGAGCAAGGTCCCTCCCCTGCTGGAGGAGGAAAGGTCCCTCTCTTGTCTTTTATAGTTGCTGTTGCTTGCTGGTGTTCTGTGTATAGATTCAGTCTTATGGAAATATCTTCAAATCTCTTTGTTCTATCATCACATTATCTGCTCTGTATCAAATCCTCACCACTCCCTTATAAAGATATTTGTGCCCTGGTTTTAAGGGCTCACTGAATAATCCAGGATCATCTTCCTATCACACAGTCCTTAATCACATCTGCAAAGATCCTTTAAAATAAGGTAACATTTGCAGGTTCCAGAGATTACAGCCTGATACCTTTGAGGTTATTTATTTAGCCTACAACATATACTCAGATTTTTCTGTACTTTCCATTTTGCTTGTTCACATACCCATGCTTTTGCAGATTGTAGTTTCTGCCTGTAGTTCCTATTCTACTTAGACTAAAATGACCTGTAACCACTCAGCTCAGCTCACAGCGACTTCCTCCTTCCAGCTAGGAATGCTTTGTCCGTGTGTTTAGCACTATCTTTGTACATGTCCAGTAGCATTAGAGAATTTACATGATAAAACTTGTCTTGTTGGCCTTTATTTACACTGGATGAGGAACTTACTGAGTGTGTCCTGAAACATCAAGTTGGGAGCTGTTATTTAGTAAATATTTGTTGAAGCGATTTCTTAACATTGAGGGCCAGTAAAATGCTTAGGCTTGTCACAGTGATCCACTTAAGTAACAAAACAAAGAAAGCAACAGTAAATACACACATGTGCCATACTTTCTCCAGGGCAAATTTGTTAAGGGGTTTTGCTAGGTCATAGGAATTCACAGTTCAGCTTTTGTTAGGTACTGTCAAATTGCCCTCCAGCCTGACTGTACTTCCCCCATCATGCCAAGAGCTGTTTCCTGTATCTTTGCCAACACTTGGGAGTTTTTTCATTAAAAAAACCTAATGACAACAAAGGACTTCTATCCAAGATACAATTTTTTAAAAAATCAGGCCCCCTAATTCAGAGACCTAATTAAAAAAAATATGGGTATCTGAGATGAATATATACTTCTCAGATAAAGAAATACAAATGCACATGAATACATGGAAGAATGTTCAGTATCATTATTGATCTTTTAAAATATGCAAATTAAAACAGCACTGAGATTCCATTTTGCCCCAGAAAGAACGGCTATCATCAAGAAGTCAGCTAAGGGGCTGGTGAGATAGCTCAGTGAACTAAAGCGCCTGCTTAGGCAAGCACAGGGATGGTGGTTCTGTCCCCAGCACCACATGCCACTCTAGCCCCGCCCCCAGGGCAGGCTGAGCCAGGCCAGAGCCCAAGTGTGGTGGTACATGCCTGTAGTCCCAGCGTTGGGGAGGCTGAAAGCAGGAGGATGATGACCATGAGTCCAAGAAGGCAGCAGTAAATTGCCTAGTGAGACACTGCAACAACCACAAATACATTAAAAAATAAGTCAATAATAAAGCCGGGTGTGGTGGTGCACCCTTGTAATCCCAGCACTTAGGAGGCTGAGGCAGGAGGATCGGTGTGAGTTTGAGACCAGCTTGGGCTACAAAAGTGAGCTCAAGGCCAGCCTGAACTGCATAGCGAGACCCTGTCTCAAAAAAGACAAAAAAAAGTCAATAATAAGTAACAAATGCTGGAGGGCTATGAAGAAAAAGGAACCCTTCTCTGCTGTTGGTGGGAGTGCAGAGTGGTACAACCGCTACAGAAATCAGTGTCTCACTAGGCAATTTACTGTTGCCTTCTTGGACTCATGGTCATCATCCTCCTCCTTTCAGCCTCCCCAGTGCTGGGTCTACAGGCGTACTGGGATTATAGGCATGTACCACCACACCTGGGCTCTGGCCCTTAAAAAATCGGGCTGGATCACTCAAAAAACTAGGCTTGAAGCTCTCACTCAAGCCAGCTATTCCCCTCCTGGGTATTTTTCCAGAAGAACTGAAGATAGCATACCGCTCATGTTTATAGCAGAATGATTTGTCATAGCTAAATCTTGGAAACAACCGAGATGCCCATCAACTGAGGAATGGAAAAAGATGCGGCATTTTTATACAGTGGAGTGTTACTCAGCTATAGAAAAGATAAGACTTTTATAGGTAAATGGATGAAACTAGAGACCGTACTTAGAAGTGAAATAAACCAGACCCACATCTGTACACATTGTATTGTCACCCTAGTATAAGAATCTGGAAGAGGAAATAGGATCTGAAAGGTACAGTGAATAGTGTGAAAGGGAAATAAAGTGTGCCAAGGGAAGGAACAGCAGGGATGAGGGAAAGGAGAAAAGAAAGAAGAAAGGGCAAAAGAAATATCTGTATAGACATAGAATTGTTTTGGATAATTGTATTGATGATTTCTGCTAGTCTGTTGAAAGGAGAAGTTAATGTTTAATTTTTTCCTTCCTTTTAGCTTTTTATGATTTTTTAAACCAATCTTACAGCTTATATTTGATAATCAAAACAACTAATTTGAAGAGAATATGAAATATAACAACCATTGTTGGATTCCTGTTTGGTTTAGTAAAATTCTGTATTGTTTCTTTTTCTTTTTTTTTTGTATTTTAGGGAAGGGTCTACAGGTTGTTCAGGGTCTCACTACTAGATCAGACTTGTAGTGATCCACCTGTTTACAACCTCCTAAGAGCTGAGATTATAGGCTTAAGCCACCACGCCCGCTCAGTCTCAAGCTTGGCCTGGGAGTGGAACTAGCACAGTAGGCTCAGGGATTGAAACCTTGACCCTTGCTCCTGCTTACAGGTGCTTTAATCCACTGAGCTATTTGGTTAACCCTCTAATTTTTTTATTATTATATTTTTCTTTAAGGATAAAAGTGTTTTAAAAATGTGATAGCAGAAAGGATACTGCTTTAATTTTTACTTTCTTGGTAATTAGTGGGTTGGCCATTTTCTCATGTCAAAAGACGTGGATTTTTGTGTGATATATCTGCTTCTGTTGCTTTTTTGTCTGTAGAAATTCTACAAGTATAGGTAGGAATTGCTTATAAGTGATGGCTGTTCTCACATATGAGGAACTGGCGCAAGAAATTAGCACAGAGATTTAGAGGGCACCCCCCCCTTTATTTTATTTAAAAAATAGCTAATAAGAAACAGCAAGATATTTAAAGAACCCGTATATCTGGTATTAAGGTATTTTTCTGCCTTGCATCTTACATATGAGTTCTCTAGCGCAAATGAAAAAATGAGAATTTGGACTATTGTGAAGTATTCTTTAAAATGACTACATTAGTGACAGCTAACTTATTTGCATTATAGGTGTTTGAATTGAGATAATACGGAGAAGTGTTTTATAAATCCAAAATCACTGTGTATAATCTTTCTGAAAAATATGTTTGTTACATTTAAGGATACGTAATGATCATATCATAGGGAATTTGTACCTACACCGACGAAATTTGATTTTTTTCTCCCATTCCTCTACGCTTTTTTCAATCCCTATTCCCCTCCTTACTTACGAAAGCTTTGTTTCCATTTTTCCTTTTCTCATAGTTTTTCTTCCCCATCCTTTCCCACTCTGCATTCCCTAGTTCCTCTTGCCATTCAAACATTTTCTTCATATTTCATGGTACCTGTTATGCATGTTGGTCCTTATTTGCACTTTGTGTTTCTCACAGCACAGAAATGCTGCGGTATCTACACAAGTGTGTCCCATTTACTTCATTTAAGAATATGGTCTCAGGTATCCAGTTAGCTGGCAGTGTCTCAAGCTTGCCTTCTTTATGCAGTATTCCATTGCATAAAAAGTCCACATATTCTTCATATCCATTTATCAGTTGAAAAAAGTGTCCACTTCAGGCATGTCTCTGCTGTTGCTGCTAGAGAGAAGACATACGGAGCCCACATCTGCTCATCCCAGCAAGCCCGTTGTGGAGTTTCTGTGGGGTAGTGGACAGTCCTAGCAAGCCTGTACCTTTCATTTCTGTGTAGTTCAGGCTGGATTCTGGTTGTGAGGTTGCAACCCAATTTGTTCAGCCTGTAACACACCATGTGCCTCCTGCCACCTTCAGCTTGGTCTTTGGTCTCCTGCTGTCTTTAAGTTCTATTCCACCCCACCTTGATGGACCCTGGCATCCACTAACTGGAGCTGGTCCTCAGCTGCTCTCAGTTCCATGCTCATTTGGCCTCTGTCCACAACAGCCACCTCCGGGAGGTCATCTGAACCTGAGTAGCTCTGTCCGCTGTGTCCACTGCTACGTTCCACTGGTGTGCCTTTCCTTGGTGGCCTCATTGCTGGGAGTCACTGTGCAGCTGCATGTTTGAGCCGCCCCCACTGATGCACGAGTGAGGACTCAGAGAAAGTGCCACTTAGCACCTTGTCCTTCTGCGTTTGTATCTCCTTTCTCACTCTCCCTTTGGCTTCAGTTCTCATTTGAGAGCCTTGACTGGTCCCAGGGACCTGCTTCCCTCCTTCTCTTCTTTATGTATCTGGACACCAGATCTCCAAGGGATTGTTTCTCTGCTGTCCAGCACTGCACCATCTTCCCTGAAGTTTTTGAGTTTCTCACATCAACCAGTTTCTCAATTTTCTGGTCATCAACTAGATACTATTTAGTTTACTTCTGGCAGCAACTTTGCCAGATCCCACAGGTTAAGTACCTCAAGATGGACCCCCACCCCACAGCTTTTGGATGCTAATCGAAAGTAGTCAGGGCTGGGAGATGGCTCAGTGGTCTAAAGCAACTGCTTAGGAAAGCTTAGGCAACCGCAGGACAGTTCGATCCCTGGCACCACATGCTGTGCCAGCCCTACCCTCAGGGCAGGCTGAGCCGGCTGTGATAAAAAAAAAAAAAAAGTAGTCAGTCCCTGCACTGTCCACACTTGTCTCTGATGTGACAAGAGACGGGGGCTTCCTATATCCTTATCTACTTTAACAATTTAGTGTTTAATTAACTCCAGTAAATAATGTTTTCATTTTCAGTTTATTCTGAAGGATGCAGATGAAAGATGCATGAGTTGAGGTCCAGCCTCACTGCCTCCACAGAGGTCAAGAGTAGGGCTAAAAGTTTCAGTTTTCTAATCATGTCGATGGCCCTTATAGCATTTGGCCCCCTCCAAGAGCCACTTCATTAGTAAAATCTCAGGCATAGTTGAAAGGAGCATACTAAGAATAGCAGGGCCCCATGTTACCTTGTCACTCAGAAATTCCAAGGATATTGGCAGCGTTGGGCCACGAATCAAGCATAAAGAACAAATGTGTCACTACACCATATTGCAGTAGTACCTCGGTTAATGAGAATGCTTTCATTTGTGAACAGTTCGGTTTGTAAATAAGAGACTGGCAAAATTTTGTGTTTGTGAACTCTGCATGGGATGATGTATACAACCATGAATATCCTGCCCTCATGAGCATGAACATGGCCATCTTTCCCAGAATTGTGGATCAAATTAAGTTCATGAACCGAGGCACCACTGTGTGTCATATAGTTACGTATTCTGCAATCTTGTTGAATTATAGGTTAGGTCTAATAGCTTTATAGTGGATGGCTTGGGATTTTCTGTGTACATGATTGTATTATCTGTGAACATAGTTTTTTGAAGTTCAAAGTGTAAGCATGCAGAGATGCAGTTTTTTTTTTTTTTTTTTTTTTCCTGAGACAGTCTTGCTATACAATTCATGCTGGTCCTAAACGTACCACATAGCTCAGGTTGACCTTGAATTTAGCAGTCCTCCTGCCTCAGCCTCTTGAGGGCTGGGATTAAAGGTGTGTGCTACTGTGCTGTGCCAGAGTATAGAAAGAATAGTTGCATCTTTTTCTGGGGGTAGGGTACATCTATTATCTGTAATGTTGATGTCGTAAAAGTAGCAAGATTGTTTTGAATGTACCAGTTTTCTGTACAGAAATCTTCAGTGGCTCCTGATGACTTTTACAGCAAAAATTCACAGCCTGCAGATTGCTCTTCAGAATGTTAGACAATATAGTGGGAATCAAACTGAAGACCTTGCATTTGCCAGACTGACATTGCATCATCGAGCTATATTCTCGGCCCTTATAAATGTTAAAAAACAAATCCTAACAAGGTGAACAGAGCCAGAGCTAAATCTTGCCTTTTTTTTTTTTTTTTTTTTTAATGGAACCAGGGATTGAACTCAGGCCCTTGCACTTGCCAGATGAGTGCTTATTCTAGTGAGCTATCTCTCCCCAGTCCCTAAATTCCTAATTTCTTACTAGCTGTGCATGAACTAATGTGAATATATTTCTTATTTTGTAAGAGAGTTAGAGTTTTCACTCTAGTTCACTGCACACATTTACAGTGGCTGCTGCGGTGCCTTTTTTTGACATGGGGTCTCTTTCAAGGACATTTATACTTTATACTTTTTTCATATATGTTATGCTTTACTCATCACTTGCATGCCTCCTAATTTTGCGTTAACTGCATGTTTTAGATGACATTTTGCAACAATTGAAAATTGTATCCCCTCTTCCAGACTCATTATGATCAGTGATGGAACTGAATTATTTTACTAAGATTTATTTCTTCTTACAGTGCAGTCTTTTGATATTGCTGGTGAGAGGGCATATCCTTGGGCATGTGTTGCCCTCTTTAAAGCTTGACAGCAGTTGGGTAGGGTCTACATCAGTGGTTTGTTTCCTTTTTTCCTGGTTAAGTTTATGCCTGGTTTATACTAGCAGTTACTTTTCACTAATTACCAAATGATTATGGTTTTGTACAAAGCTATGGGCCACAAAGTATTTCATGGTATGAAACAAAAATAGACCATTTCATAGGGGTTATTGATCTGTGCTAAGTCTGGGAGGATCTCTAATATCATTTTTGCGTTTTTCTGTTAAACTTCTGACTGGTTTGTCTGTTTCCTATTTGTTGCTGTCAGGGAGCCACCTGCTTTGTCTTAACTGCTCCCCACCAAAGTCTGTAGTTTTGACCATGTCATCAGGCATAGGCGAACCCCATTTTCTGTTCTAAATAAAGTCAGTCATAGCCGTTGTTTATGACCTCCCTCTCTGGCATGCACAGAACCTCCCTGCCTTTGAGAAGGGCCAGGGCAGTGCTTTGATTTTCTTCTGGTTGTGTCTGTGTTCTATAGTTTGTGTGCCCCCATGCAACTTGGTGTAACTGTTGGTCTGTTAGAACCTTTCTGCTTGGGTAGAATTTCTGCTTCAGAAGCGACGTGAAACGCAGGTAATCTTGCCTGCTGGTCTTGGCCAGCTGTGTGCCTGGTCAGACCTCTCTCCTCTTGAGTGGAACCAGCTGATAGAAAGAGCTCCCCAGATCATTGGGACACCTTTGCATGGACCAGAATTTTCAGAACATAGAGCAGATGAAAACTATTTGCTTTCTGCCCCTTCAGGAATGAAATCCTAGTTCCAGATTAGGACTTAGACTGGATAAATTACTGTATTACTGTTTTTTTCTTTCCTAACAGTGGTTTTTTTTTTTTTTTCTTTTTGTAAAGACAGGGTCTTACTCATTCTGTAGCTCATGCTGCCCTCAAACTCATGGCAGTGCTATGACTCCCACCCCTCCAGTGTCGGGATTACAGTTGTGCACCACTGCCCCCCAGCATTGCTTTACGGTTTTATCTGCCTAATTCAACAAGTGTTATGAATCTGGTGGAAATGAATTTTACTTGAGTGTTTCAACTCCATTTGTGACCCCCTGGAGAGAAAATGGCTCATTGGAGAAAATACAGGAGTGATGAGCAGCAAGTGCTGCTGGGGTTGCGGGAGGGGAGCCTGTGGCTTATCTACAGAGCACTAGGCATCTGTACTACAGTGGCGTGTAGGAGGATAGGAAGCAGGTGCCTTCTTGGTCTCTTGGTTTTATCCTCTCTTCTTGCCCTGTTCTCTCCTGGTCTACTGAAGTGCTGGTGGATGCTTAGGCTTAGGTTGGAAAGACTGCCCGTGTGCAGCGCGGTGTGGAGCCTTTTTGGAGTAACTGCCCTGATAGTAAGTGTGAATCAGATGAGTCTCTTAGAAATGTCAGGGCATTGCAGAGGCCCAGTATAGGAACTCTTACTTGAATGAAAAAGTAGGAGTTCATTTGCTTAACATGAAAAGTTTTTCTTAAAAAGTTTTAGATTATTTTGAGCTAACATCTTTTTCTTTCTTTCAGATTCTTGTTGAAATCTGTTGATCCTGCATTTTGAACAGTTATGAATAACCACGTGTCTTCCAAACCATCTACCATGAAGCTAAGACAGACCATCCACCCCATTCTTTTATATTTCATACATTTTTTAATATCACTTTATACTATTTTAACTTATATTCCGTTTTATTTTTTGTCGGCGTCAAGACGAGAGAAATCAAACCAAATTAAAGCAAAGCCTGTAAATTCAAAACCTGATTCTGCATACAGATCTATTCATAGTTTGGGTGGTTTGGCCTCGGTATTGCATCCTGGATGTGATACTTTAGATAAAGTTTTTCTGTATGCCAAAAACAAATTTAAAGACAAAAGACTCTTGGGGACACGTGAGATTTTAAATGAGGAAGATGAAGTACAGCCAAATGGAAAAATTTTTAAAAAGGTAAGATGATCTTTTCATTGGCTTTGCGTTCCCTCTGAATAAATGTACTCTTAGCCGTGGTGATAAGGAGCATGCACAGCCTGCTTCTGCTGGAGTTCACTGAGGTTGCAGAAGGTAGACCCCAAGGAGGCTAGACAGGACCTTTCCCTGGGTGCAGCAGCTCTGATGCATTGTCAGATTCTGAGCTTGCCCTAGTGTGGGTATCTCTCAGGGCGAGCCCTGTAACATCTCGGGTAGTTTTAGTTCCTGGAATCACCTTGATGCTTGAGATGGCTCTAGGTTTGGGAGTGTGTGGTCTGCTGCTTCTGATATTTATGTCATCTTTAAGACTTAAAATAATCCCATCAGTTATTTTAATTGATGAATTTAATTAAGGAATTACCTATTATTACCCCTGCAGAGTATAGCATTGAAGGGCTGGTAATTTATCAAAAAATACTGCAGCTTTCTAGTAGTAGAACTGAGACTAAAACCTAGGCTTTCTGATTTTAGAACTCTGTCCTTAACTAATCAGAGTTTTCAGAGCTCTTGTGACATTTAGGTGGTGTGTATCTATGCATATGCCATGCTTATAATGTACTTAAAATTATTTGTGACTCTGTAAATGCTTTGGCTTTTATTGTAGTAATCCCACTGTCTAGGGTGGGATAATTATTACTGAGCAACATTGTTCAGTAATAATTACTATTAATGGAGTAGTGTTGCACTCTTAACGAATAGCCTCTACACATCTTTTTTTTTTTTTCTGGGACCAGGGTTCAAACTCACAACCTTGCACTTGCTAGTCAGGCATTTGTGCTACGGAGCTGTCTCCCCGGCCCCTACACACCTATTAAAATTCCTTATGTTAAAAAAAAAAAAATAGTAAGTGTAGGAATGGCAAGAAAAGCTACTTATGAACTTACATATGTGGCTTTCTTATAAACAGTTGTTGGATCTCTGATAAAAGTTGAGGTAAATGTAGAAGCAGGACAGCAATCTGCAGTTGGTTAATAATTGCATTAGGTTTTATACTTAATACTCAAGATTGTTTTCCTCTTATTCATGTCCAGCTACCTCTTCCTTTCTCTGTTAGCCATGGGGGAATGCTCAGATCCTGGAGGAAACTTGAAATAATCACAACTATGGAATGTTAATCTTAGAGCTCCTTTGTTGCTAGAAAACCATGGAGGGGGTTGCTGCTTAACTTCTTCTTTAAAAAAGTCTTATTATTTACTTAGGTATTTGGTACAGGGTCTCGCTACGCAGCTTGGACTCATAGTGATCCTCCTGTCTCAGCCTCCCCAGTGCTGGGATTACAGGCATGTGCCACCATGCCCATCTGGTTTCGGTGGCCAGGATGACCTGCGGTACCAGGGATTGAACCCGGATACTTGCGTTTGCTAGACAGACACTTAAACTCCCTGCCCTGCTTAACATCTCTAACAGCCCATTAGTTTTTCTATTTACCATGCAAATTCCCTGTCATTTTTTTCTAAATATAAAGGAGAGGGCAAGCAGGTTGGTATAATTCATGTAAACAAGAACACTATAACTCAGCAGCACAATTGCTGCATTTCCTCATTTTTATATAGAGTGACTTTATATTTTATTTTGCTTGGAATTGCCCTAATTTATGCCTGTTGTTCTGATGTTAATAACACCCTATAGATCCCTCATTGGGATGACCTTATATAGTTACCTTGCTTTTCCAGGCATGTTTTCCTTCTTAGAAAAAAAGTGATTTTTTTAAAATTTAATTAACTTAAGATTGGCATTGGCGTAATTTATATAAAAATAGTAGATAGTAGGTCAGATATGTGGTTTGATTATTATGTACCTCTCCTGTTGGTTTTTCTTCCAAATTTGTTCCTTTTCCTTTCCTCCTATTTGTAAAAGATACATCATTGCCAAAGGGCTCAAGCTGTGACAATCGAGTTTAATTGTGCTGTATTTTAGGTTTTGTAAGGATATATATAGCTATTGTAAAAATGTCAGTGTCTATTCTAAAAGCACAATACATATTAATAATTTAATAATTTTATTGATATTTTGTGTTCCTGTTAAGTATGTACTATGTGATATAAATAAGAACTTCTTGACAAACAGCATGAGCACTAAGTGTATCCTGTAAAAAGGCCAGGAAAGCAAAACACGTGTGCTGTCAGTGTAAGCAGTGTGTGTAATGTGCTATTGTCATGTGCAAAACTACCTTAACTATGATAATTGAAGTAAAGATTATTTTTATAGGGTGCTTCTGGTATTTTCATTGTGATTCATATGGGAATTTATTCTTTTTTTCTGTATTTATTTCATAGTATATCTTGAGCTCTCTCCCTTTCTCCCTCCCCCTCCATCTCTCCTTCTTCCTTCCAACCTAGTGGTGGTTTGAAGCTCTGTGAACACTCAGTAACTATTTCTTTTTCTGTACGTAAATTATTTCTGATGTTTAAGTTGCTTAAAGTGTACCAGATCATGCAGAAGGAATGGCAAGGTGTACCCCTTTTATATTTGATCTTTCTTTTTTTATGGAAAAGGTAAAAGTTGGTGACAAGGAAGTGGAGGTTATAGATGGCTTCAGACCCTACGTTACTACCAAATTGCCCACTAGCCTATACTCCCGAAATCAGCGCTCCGACCTCCATGAGCT
Source organism: Capromys pilorides (assembly GCA_004027915.1). NCBI lineage: Eukaryota > Metazoa > Chordata > Mammalia > Rodentia > Capromyidae > Capromys > Capromys pilorides. Next base: position 17,075 of record PVKN010001015.1, on the reverse strand, counting down.
AACTCAGAAAAACAGCTTCTGTATTCTTGGCCATTTTTCAGTGAACATTAAATTAGCCCCCAAAATAGGAGTAAAGCAAACAGATACTGGTTAGATTTCCGTGGCACCTGAACTCAAGTACACGATTAAACTCAATTGCCACAGCTTCGAAATTCTTACAAGAGATGCACCATAACTGCACAGAGCTCTTGTAGATAATAGCTAAGAGCAGGCCATGCTGTTTGTTGTCTGTGTCTATTCCATGGATGTAGCAAGGAATCAAATGAAAGAATAACCTAGATGTGTGTCAGGAAATTTGGAATTTATGTTTGATGTTCTTTTTTTAGGTTTTCTACATTGAAAAATAGTTTGTGTTGAAAATTTTGGTGCGCTTTTATAAAACTATAAATATTGAAAACTCAATTCTTTATTTTTGTGATATTTTCTTCCTGTTAAGTGCTTAAGTGCTTAATTTCATAACATTAAAATTAATAATTCATCAATAGAAATATTCTAAATAATATTTCTTATAATTAGTCTTATGTTCTGAGGGTTAATCTCCTTTCCTCAGTTCACAGTGAAAAAAATGCTTAAAGATTCTGGACAGTCATTCACATAACCCCATCTCCAGGAAAGTCAAGCTTGTTTCATGATGTGTGTAGGGCTCAGGTGAGAATAGTGAGGAGGTGGCCGCCCAAAGATGTAAGTGATTCACCCTCATCAGAACAAATAAGATAATGTGAAGAAGTAATGTAAATTGGCCATTGAGGAAAGCCTATTGAGTAGATTACAGTTTCAAATTCAGGCCTAGACAATAAAAAAGAACCAGGTTTTAAAAGATGTGGATAAGGAAACATCTGGCTTATGGTATGATGCCGGAGAGTAGGACAGGAATGAACTCAGTTGAATGAGGTGCTTAAGGGGTAACTGAAGAAGGTACCTGCCTTACCTAGCTCAGCCTGTCAAAAGAGCCAAGAGTGAAGTTGTGTTTATAGGAAGTGAGTCAGGGGAAGGGTGTGAGAGAGATTTAATCCTTTCGGTTTCTTGGAAGCTTACCAGGCCATTGTGAGGTGGACTCCAGTGCCTCTAAAGGGATGTTTGGCCCCTAGGATGAGTTTAGGGGAAGATGGACTAGGACGACAGGAGGTAGAGAGGGCCTTCTTGTAGATGTAGCTGATAGAACCTGTGGGTGCACTTGGCAGGAAGCTGCAAGATGAGTGCCATGGAGAGTTACTCCTGTTTGTATTGGTCAGTGGGGCCATGGTGGTTGGTACCCTCTGCTGACGTAGTAGTGAGCAGCAGAAGAAAAGGAGGATGAATGGGAAATTGTTTTGGCACTTTCTTAGTTTGATGTGACAGATATCTTAGTTGAATAGTCAGGTGAGAAGAGGTTGGCTGTCCATAGGACCATGGTTCTGACAGTTGGCCGTCCACTTGGTAGTGCTTATGACTAGAAGAGGATATTCAGAAAGTTCTTTGAAGCAAAGTCCCTTTTTCCAGAAATGCTGAACCATGTGGCCTGCAGAGTATGAGTACAGGTGTTTGCAGGTGTTAACTTTGATGGTAGGAAAATAAGAGAATATAATTTCTAATGGCTCATAAAATATGGGTGTAGGGTCTAACCCCACTTAGGAGTAGAAACGGGAGGCAAAGTTTCAAAGCTGTCTCAGATGGTGAGAGAATGAGTATCCTCCGGAGGTGCAGAAAGATTGTGGGATAATGGGGTTACTATACCTTGGGTGCTGGGTTTGAGATGATGAGGTATTTTTATACAGCAGTGTTTAACAGCACAGACAGAAAATTAAGGAGTTTACTATTGGGTTGGACTAATTATAGGTTCAAAGTGACAGAAGTTTGGACTAGAAGCTCTGCAGCACAAGTCAGGTACAATTACAGAGCAAACAGGGTCTTCTAAATGTAGTTTTTATAAGAAAAATAAGAATCAGTGGTGTAATGATTAAAGTAATAAAATTCAGATTTTTTAGCACATTTTATTTTTGTGTATTGTATCAGGAAATCTTAAACTTGTTCTGAGCTTGTGACTTGACTTCTTTGCCACATGGTGGCATATCATCACATTAGTTTGCATATTTGGATTGTGTATCTAGTGCCATCCTAGAACATGCATACATGAAATTCGTAAAGCTTGTTGATCAGTACTTAGCACACAGAAGGGACTCATTGTATTTCGAATATGCAGTTCTTAATGATTAAAATCCAGGTCCTGTACACTTTGGGCCCATTCTCATTGGAGCTACTTGAGCTGAGCATTTCATGGGGGTGCAGAGCAAGGAGAGAGTTTGGGAGCTTTGCAGTGACATCCGCATCCTTCTAAAGACCATTAATTTATCTATCAAAGAATTGATTTCTTAAATCTGTCATTGATGAGGACACTAGAGGGCAGCATTCATCTTTCCATTTTGTCTTCCTCAACCTCTTCCAGAAATCTCATGAATGTTTTGCTTGCATTTTAAAGAACAAATATGGTTAGGTGATTGTTAGGGTGTTTGAGACATACTTACCAACAAAGCCATGTTTGGAACTGTGTGGCTTTACAGAATCTGCTTCTTACCCAGTTTGTATGTATTAGGGGGTTTGGGTCTCCTCTGAGTTGAAGAAAATTCAGAAAGACCCCCCTCCTCCCCAAAAAAGAAGAAAATACCCAAACTTTAAAAGGTTGTTACTAACAGAAACTTGATGTTACCTGCACTTGTGATAAATTTAGATCAAATGTTAAAAGCCTGTGCTACCATGAGCACTTGATGGTTGAACAGAAGGACTTTTGGGTACTATAACCAGTCCCCTTGGATTGTAACAGTTATGGATTTATCTACTTTCTTATCCAGATTCACCTACTACACTTTTTATTTCTTTTGTCTTTTTGAGACAGTGTCTCGCTGTGCTGTTCAGGCTGGCCTTGAGCTCACTTTATAGCCCAGGCTGGTTTTGAACTTGCAGTGGTCCTTCTGTCCCAGCCTCCTGAGTGCTGGGATTACAGGTGTGCACCACCATGCCCATCTCACATGCAGCAATTCTAATTGACTTGCCATAGGTATTTCTTTTAGGTTGGGTAGCATGGCTGATTTAATTTCTCTTTATGGATCATATTGTATCATGTAGGGTTGAAATCTAGAATTTTCTAAATAGAGGGGAAATAAAATACTGGCACAATAGTGGTTGTGCCAAGTAGAATTTTAAAATTAGCACTTGAATTATTTAAGTAGAGGAAATCTGTAAGTAAATTACTAGTATATGACCATTTAGCCAGGAGGTTGACCTTTAAGGTCTTGTGAAACTCTGAATAGTTTTGCAAAACAGAAATAAAAAGATTTAGATTTAGCATAGTTTGAGTTGTCATAGAAGATTATCACAAATTAGCTGAAGGTTTTAATTTGAAACTCAGTTTCTAGCTTTTTGGAAAAAAACGTGAACTTTGTTATAAAATTAGAAATGTATTTTGCTTTTCTGTAAATTAATATATTGATCATATTAAGAGCCATTTGTGCATTTATGTTTTATCAGGTTATTCTTGGACACTACAATTGGCTTTCCTATGAAGATGTCTTTGTTCAAGCCCGAAGCTTTGGAAATGGCTTGCAGAAGTTGGGGCAGAAGCCTAAGACCAACATCGCCATCTTCTGTGAGACCAGGGCTGAGTGGATGATTGCAGCGCAGGCCTGTTTCATGTACAATTTCCAGCGTAAGTAGGCTGTCCCATCTGCCGTGGCAGTGCAGGTGCATTGTTTGGGAGGAGTGGTGCTTCTGCAAGCAGTGTTCCACGTAACTGTTTAGAAGTTTGATTTTAGGGGAGAAGGAGATAGCTCAATAGAATAAGTGCTTGCCTGGCAAGTGCAAGGGCCTGAGTTCAATCCCTGGTTCTGCAAAAAGAAAAAGAAGTTTGATTTTAGTTTTCATCTTGCATCTAGTTAATGGGGAATTCTTAGGGCTTAGAATTTTTGCTCTACAATATTTCGTAAAAGGAACCAGTTGTGGTACAAATTATATGAGTCAGGTGTAGTGAGGGAGCTTGAGTGGGGTAGTGTGGGGCTTTCTGGGTTCAGGAATGCAGACCCACACTTAGGGCTCATTGCCCTGCTGCTATCCGGCTCTCCCTCAGGTCTCCATTTGAAGTTCGTGCCACTGATGTGAGTAGCAACAGCTGACCTCAAACTCATCTGTGCCAAAACCTGTAGTGTAGATTCCATGATTGAGAGTCTGACTGTTGCCAAAATCTCACTATGGAGTCCAGGCTGGCTTTGAACTCACAGCAGTCCTTTTGACCCAGCACCCTCCCCTGCATCCCAGATGGCATCATGATTTGGACAGGTCCATCTGTGGTGCTTCCCGAGAGGCCTTGGTGCCAAAATGGGATGGTGCGTGTGGACGTCACCTCCTGCAGATAGCAAAGAAAAGGCCTTCGCCAGAATCCTCACTGTCATTTGTTTCTCTTCTCTTCTCTTCTCTTCTCTTCTCTTCTCTTCTCTTCTCTTCTCTTCTCTTCTCTTCTCTTCTCTCTTTCTTCTTTCTTTCTTTCTTTCTTTCTTTCTTTCTTTCTTTCTTTCTTTCTTTCTTTCTTTCTTATCTTCATTTGTTTTTGTGTTGCTGGGGAGTGAACTTGGGACCTTGTACTTGCCAGGCAGGTGCTTGTGCCACTGCCTCTCCTCCGCTTCTTCTTAATGCAGCATTCCCTTTTTATTTTTTCCTCCAGGCTTGAGTTTACGTTGTTCTTTTGAGAAAATGTATAAATAATTATTGTGCTTTTCAAGTCATTTGATAGCTCTTTTCACTGAGGCAGAAAATAAAAATTCATGTTATTTTTCATTTTGTGTAATGTCAATATTTTAAGGAGTGTTTTAGGTGTTTGTTTAGAATGCGCAGTGCCACCCACCCGCCCCCCCAAGGCTGGCATTCGGTGTGCCATCTTACTGGTATTCATTCTTCATATTTTAGAATGAGTGATCCACAGTGAAGACTGTGGAACGCAGAAATCAGTCATCGTAGAGTAACATCTGAAGTTAGCAAAATAAAAATTTAAGTATCTTCTCTTTAAAGTACTAGAAGAAATATTGGGAAAATTGGGGGAGAGTGTGTTAGTGTAGTAATCAATATATTAACCTAGTTTTTGGAAACGTAACATTTGCTGATAGACTGTGGGTTAACAGTTAGGTGTTCAGAGCATTTCTTTGTGGCTCATGTCCACTTGCAGAGGTACTTTTGGTGGATCATAAAGTGTTTGAATATCTGACTTGAGTTTCTTTTCTTTGTAGTTGTTACACTATATGCTACCCTTGGAGGACCAGCCATTGTTCATGGGTTAAATGAAACAGAGGTGACTAACATTATCACCAGTAAAGAGCTCTTGCAAACAAAGTTAAAGGTGAGGATGGTGATTTATAGCTGCCTGATACTTGGGAGTTTTTACTGTGATGAACCTTATTACTGATAGCTTTCACATATATTTCACATGTATTCATTCATATTCACACAGATCAAAATTACTTTTTTTGATGTATTTAGTACAGGGTCTATGGGGTCTACAGGGTCTCACTACACAGGTCGAACTCAATCCTCCTGTTTTTTAGCCTCCCAGGTGCTGGGATTACAGGCTTGTGCCCCCATGCCCAGTCTCAATGAGCCCTGGGGGCGGGGCTGGCATGGCACAATGGGGTTCTGCCTAAGAAGGTGCTTTAATCTGCTGAGCTATCTGGTTCCCCCCCCCCCCCCCAAGTTACTTTTAACGTTAAAAAAATCAATTTATTTATTTATTTATTGATAAGGTGTTGCTCAAGGCTAGCCTCAAAGTCCCAGCAATTTTCCTGCATCATCCTCCTGAATGCTGGGATACCAGGCATGTACTACCATGCCCAGCACATGTTAAGATTCTGAAATAAAATTCAACTGCAGAAGCTGGAGCTTGCCATCCTCTAGCCTCAGCTTCTGGCAGATTTACTAACTGTTCACATGCTGGCATATAAACTGCAGGGCTTACAGCTTTTGTTTTTATTGTGCTAATCCGTTTGCTAGTGTATTTTAAATTTTTTTTCTAGGTAATCTCTCAGAACAGTAATATCTGGGATTTTTTCTCTCAGAATTTTCAGTGAATTATCTTTCTCCTCCTCTATGTTCTTGGCTTTCTGAAAGCATGAATGTAGTTTAGGGAGCCTGATCTTCATGCCCATTTTGTAAGGTGATGCCTTTCTATTAAGATGTTAGGATGCAAGTGTGGACAGCACATGTAGTGCTATCCAAGAATAAGTTAAAATCAGACCCCAATTCCCACGTTTTGGGAAATTGATTTGCACTTCAGTGCGTCTGTCCCCCTTGCCGTTTTGAGTCAAGCATATGGTGAGCTCCTTGGAGTCCTCAGCTGCTCCCCGAGCTACCTCAGGAACAACAAGCTGATGGTTCTTGTTTCTGCAGGACATAGTTTCGCTGGTGCCACGCTTACACCACATCATCACTGTTGATGGGAAGCCGCCAGCCTGGTCGGAGTTCCCCAAGGGTGTCGTCGTGCACACCATGGCCACCGTGCAGGCCCTGGGAGCAAAGGCCAGCTCAGGTATGTCCCATCTCCCTCCGTCCTCTACACACCTGCAGGATGACTCCAGTGACTTCATCCTGAATTTGTTAGTTGTCTAGACTATCAGCTGGGGAAGTGGGCTCTTCCAGGAGCACTTTAAATCAGCCTTTCAAGAAAACACTTAAGGAAAAATGCCCACTTACTAATGTGCTAAAAAGTTTTACTTTATTTTGTATTTGGGGAAGGGCCTACAGGGGGTTCTGGGTCTCAGTACTAGATCAGACTCAGTGATCTGCCTGTTTACAGCCACCCAAGAGCTGTGCTACCACATCCAGTCTCAGTTGCCATCTCGATTGGCCCTGGAGGTGGGGCCAGCGCGGCAGACCTGGGGATTGAGTCCCTAGACCCTGTGCCTGTTTGCAGGAGCTTTAATACACTGAGCTATTTGGCCAGCCCAAAAGTATCTTTGAAATTAAAGTGCTTTTTTCTTTAATAACGTTTTATTGTTTCCTTTTTTTTTTCCTGATAGTTTTAACTAGTTTAGCTTTATAAATGTTGCCAATAAATTTATCTATGTGAATTATTATAAATATTAGCAGGGAAGTATAGCTAAATCTCAAGTACTTCTTTAGGCCCTGCTCCAACTGTTACCCTTTCCAGGGAGACAACTTTTTACCTTCTAGTTAGCACACCTAGGAATGGTGCCCCTGGAAGTTGGTGCTGTCCCATAGCATTAGTGTGTACAGGTGCTGTGAGGTACTGCTGAAGGCTGGGATGCTGGGACTGCATCTCCTCTCAGCTGGAAGCTTGGTGGTTAGTGATTGTAAACATTTATTTCTTTTGAGAACTAGGGTTGTGCGGACATTGCTTGTGTGACTGGCATTGCATTAATTTTATGTTGCATTTTCCGTGCTGGTGGAGCACTGCAGTGGTGAGAACTTGTGCACTGTGTACACATATCTGGTACTCCTGAGTTAACGTTTGGAGTTATGAGACTTGGAAGCTAGAGACAGGTTTCGCTATAGCTGGAAGGGAGATCTCCCTCAGGACTGTGGCCTCAACTGTGGCCAGAAAGGAAGGAAGAAAGCATGCTGTGTGTGGTGAGGAGAGTGGGTGAGTCGCTGGCAGGACAGGCTGTGTGGAGAGGTCAAGTGACAGTTCTCAGAAGGACAGGGTCCTAGAATTGGTGGGGAATGGTGCTTCAGGCTAAAGGAATAAATGGCAGATTTCAGAAGTAAGGGCTTGAATGAAAACAGTTCACAAGCATTCTATCCAAGTAGGAAAGAAAGGGACCATTCTCTTGGAAGCATTTTCAAAGGATTTTTCTTTTTAATTTAATTTAATGTTATTTTTTTTAAACCTCATTTATTTATTTGCATTATGTTCAGCTCAGCCTGCCCCCAGGTTGGGGCTGGCGCAGCATGTGGTGCTGGGGATCGATCCGTGGTCCCTGCGGTTGCCTAAACTTTATCCTAGGCAGGCGCTTTAGACCACTGAGCCATCTCGCCAGCACTTCAAAGGAGTTTTCTAACAAATTCCCATGTAAGGCTGTTCTGAGGTTCAGATGCATCAGTGAAGCTTCCTTTCTCTGCTTTGCATCTCTTCAGCATGTGGCCTACTGCCCTGAGGCTTTAGTCTCATGACTGCAAGTGGGTAACAGTGTCGCTCGATTGGGCCCAGAGCATGCCAAGTGAACTTCACTAGTGCAAAACAGTATGTTTTAACAAATAGCTAGAAACTCTAGGCCACACCTCTTAGTTGAATTTCTAGCTTAGTCTGCTGTTGCTTAAATTTTTGTATATCATACAGCAGCCAGTCATCCTTGTCCTAGATGAGCATGTGCTCAGGTCAAGACAACACTGCTTTTATTCTGCGGCCCTGCAGGTGGTCCTGGGTGCCACATCTCCATCATCTCCTATTTTTGTTTTCTGCTCCACTCCTGCCACTCTCCTTGCTGATCTTTATGGATCAGGCACATTCATTCCTAGCTGAGGGCCCTGGCACTTAAACTGAACATTGTTTTTCCTAGTCACAGGTTTTCATGGTTTCCTCTTTCCCTTTATTCAGGTCTTTGTAAATATGACTCTAGACTCTACAGTCTTTACAGTCTTTTCCATCTACGTAGCATCCACTATCATCTTTTCACCTGGTCTTTGTTTTTCTTCATGGCTTGTATTCAATTATGATCTTAGCTGTCTGTCCCAGTAGCTAAGTGTGTTGAGTACTCTTGAGTATTTTTGTTCATGTAAACAACATCAGTATAAAAATACTGATGATGTAGCTGAATTTCTCAGAAGCGTTTTTCTTCTCTTCAATACAGAAAATGAACCTCAGAGCAAACCGTTGCCCTCAGATATTGCAGTAATCATGTACACAAGTGGGTCCACAGGAATTCCCAAAGGAGTCATGATCTCACACAGTAACATCATCGCTGGGATAACTGGGATGACCAGGAGGATTCCCAAAGTGGGGTATGTGCTAGTGGGAATGCCAAGCGGTCTAGTGTTCACTTCCATTGCTGTAATGTTAATAATGTTTATGCCATGCCCACCATATATGGTTAAGTTATTCCTTCAGAGTCTGAAGACATTTCCTTTAAAGAGGACATTAATTACATAATAGTTAAAAATTATACTTTGTGTGTGAGTGTGTGTGTGTGTTTGAGACAGGTTCTCACTGTGCAGTTAAGGTTGGCCTTGAGCTCACTTTTGTGGCCCAGGCTGGTCTCAACTCACACTGATCCTGCTGCCTCAGCCTCCCAAGTGCTGGGATTATAGGCGTGCACCGCCACGCCCTGCTTATACTTATCTTTTTAAAAGTATAAATTTTTACCGAATTTTATAGTGCTGATTCCTTAATTTTAAATTAGTTGGATTGTTACCTTACTTGTTACTCATTTTTGTATTTACAGATCAAGTGAACAATAATAGTTTATCCATAAACATTTTATTGAACCTCTGTACTTGTAGTCTCTTTTTCAGGCAGGTTCCTGTGGTAGCAGGGGAAGTTATAATGGTATGGGAAGAGACTGCTGGAGGATAGCAGATAGAAATGTAAGAGACTGAGAAGCAAACAGTCTTAGAGATGGAATTAGTACTATGATGACTCACCTGGTACAGTGTGTGGGTATTTTTATTTGGAAATTATACACACGTGCACATACACAGTTGTGGGTTGAATTTTAGATAGAGAAAGAAATTTATATCTGCACGCTGTACACATCAGGAAAATAGTAAGATAGTTGCCTTCTGGTTTGCCACAGTTGTTTTTCATATTTTAGGTTGGGGGAGTTCTTGAAATGTGGGCACATATCTGGCTTATATATTAAGATATTATAAGTCAGCTAATTCCTAGAACAGGTATCTCTTAAGTGAAGTTTCTCATGGGTTCTATGTTCTGTGGGTTCTAATGGGCTCTTCCACTTGGTGGCCCCGTATCTCTAAAGACCAGATGTCCTCCTCATGTGTTTGGAAGTCCCCCTGGTCTCCTGCAGTCATAGGTGGGGCTTTTTCAGAGGTAACTGAATCTAAAGTGAGTGATTACTAAGTCGGTCCACTGGTCGGTTGGCTCCAGCTTAATCCTGATAGCCTGGGTGCAATGTAAGGGACAGAAAAGAGACCCTTCTTGTCCTTTGTTGCTTTGCTCCCTTCTGCCCGCCACAGACTGTTTCCCTGCTGCAAAGCCTGTCCTCTGTGCCATTCAGTCTTAAGCCAGCCAGATCTGAACTGAAGCCTGTACAAGCTGAGCTAAACAACCCTGTCCTCTTTAACTTTGGGGGTCAGGTATTTTTGTCTTAGCAAGGAGACAAAACTGAAACATTATCCTTAAAAGATTTCTTTTGTCTTTTGAAAGAACCGCTTTCCAGAATACTTACTACTTCAGTGTTGGTTGAGCTGTGGCTCCTGCTAGTTTCCCCAATACCTCTCCATCTTCTCCCTTTCTCTCCTGGCCAACATAAAACCCAGATTGATGTCCTGAGGGGCCCTTCCGTGAGTCACCATGCTTGATCCAGGTACCAGTCATTTTGGTAGAGAGCACACCTGACCTCTGCTTCTCGTGTCACTCTTCTTTCAGAGAGGAAGATGTCTACATTGGATATTTGCCTCTGGCTCATGTTCTAGAATTAAGTGCTGAGCTTGTCTGTCTTTCTCATGGATGCCGCATTGGCTACTCTTCCCCACAGACTTTAGCAGATCAGGTATGTGTCTGTGACTTAGTACTAAAAAAGTTACTACCAACACTTTTTTTTTCTGTCTTTTTGACAATATATTATAAAGATAATAGTTATTTAAAAATTAGCTCTTTTTAAGTTCTTTTTAGAATATCAGTACATTAAATGATAAATTCCTAATGTGCTAATTTCTTTTGATCTAAGCATTCCATTGGATTTTAAAAATAAGAATTACATTAGATGGGTGTAGTGGCACACATGTGTAATTGCAGCTACTCGAGACAAGAGGAGTGCAAATTTAAGACCAGTTTGGGCAATTTAGGGTGTTGCCTCAAAATAAAACACAAGGGCTGGGGATGTAGCTCAGTGCAAGGCCCTGATTTCAATCCCCTGTACTACAAAAGAAAAAACAGAGCAACTCAGTTCTCATGCAGATCATTTTTTCTACTTTACAGTCTTCAAAAATAAAAAAAGGAAGCAAAGGGGACACATCCATGTTGAAGCCAACGCTGATGGCAGCTGTTCCGGTAGGCGATGGCCGTCATTTAGGACTGAGTGCCGCAGGCATGCCCGCAGCCCCAGCTGGCAGGGCGCTTTCTGCAGGTTTATCCCATGTGGATTACCGACACCACTTTAAGCTTCACGGGATTTATTCATTCTTGCTTTATCTTTTTATCAACACCCAACCAAGTTTTCGCTTTCATATGGTATTACTAGCTCCTTTTCCCAAACAAGTTCTTTTAAAATCATTTTTAGGATATAGTGTGTGTTTGCTGATTAGTAGAAACTTGAAGCCCAGCAGGAGATAAGAGGAAGGTTTGAGATAACTTTCTCCTACACGGATTATAAGATTACCTCATTATTTGTCAGGGAAATTCCATCCTGGTCACCAAAAGGCTGCCTGAGAGGCTGGTACAGCTTTGAAGGGCCTGAGAAGCCTGGGCATCCTCACAGGAGACTGGGCGGGTCTGGGAATAACAGCAGCAAGGGACAGCAGGGAACATGTTGGGAGGCAGTTGGATGTACCAGTGGTCATGTTGACAGTGACTGTAAAGTACACTTAATTATAGTTTCTGAAGTAGTGTCCTTTAAGTAGAGCACTTAGAGATGGAAGTAGCTGAGAATTGTAGAGGAACGAGTATTTCATCATTAAAGTATAATGCTAGTAACAAGTCTAGCAAGCAAAGCAAAGTGCAGACAAGGGAAGCCACCTGGGTCCATCATAAGACCACCAGACGCTTGATCCTTTCATGTGCCTCTGTGCTTTTATAAGATGAACTTGGGAGAATTTTATAAACTGTTTCGAATCAGTGATTTATTTTGTGAAATTAATTTTGAGTTCAGAGTCAGTAAGGTAAACAAGTGAAGCAATATAATCATAATGGTGTATTCCTCTAGTAGGCATTGCTGTTTTTCCCTTACATATGTACCTAGATATATTCATATGTGTACCTAAACACATTTATGCTGTTAAAATTATTTTTTTTACAGCAATTCCATTTTGGAATTATAGTGATAGTGGCTCTGTTTATTAAGTTTGGTCAGCTATATCTGTTAAAATGCCTTAATATTGACCCAAATGTTAATTGAATGTTAAGATTAAAATGCTTAAGGCGGTTGTTAATTATAATGACTCATTTTTATAAATCTAGGAAATCATGGATCGAATCTACAAAAATGTCATGAATAAAGTGAATGAAATGAGTAGTTTTCAACGAAATTTATTTATTCTGGCCTATAATTACAAAATGGAACAGATTTCAAAAGGCCGTAGTACCCCACTGTGTGATCGGTAAGTAACAGCCCTGTGCTAGCCCTCTTCCCTCCTCTCCTTGATTAGTGAATAATTTAGTTAACATTAGCAACCCAAGCAAGTTAATGTATTTTTAAAAGTTGAAGAGACTCTTAATACATTCACCATAGGGCCATATGCCTTGCTGTTGGGTGGTTTAAGCTGTTGGTGGGACATATCTGACTGTCCCCTTGGGAACCTTTTTATTAATTATATTAGTAAAAAGACTTTGTACCACTTGTGGTGCAAGACATCCCTTTGGACTCTCATGCATGTGCCATTGGTGGCTTAAGCCATAGGGACATACTAAAATTACATCCTATATAAGAATTTGAAAATTTTTACTTTTAATTTTATAATTTTCAGTATCATGCTTATATCTTCTGAGAAGAATTAGATGATTTTATTTTTGCAAGAAACTTTTTCTGTTTTTAAGTTTACTGCAGCATGAATGTAAAGTAAAATACATGACTAGATATGTTATCCTTAAATGACAAGTTTACCCTATCTTGTATTTATATAGTGTTAGTAGAGTAAGTAGAATTGTGATTATTGTTAAATAATTCAGAAAGTGAAAGTGTGACACACAGATTATTTTTATGGGAATTGAATGTAGTTTTCAGATGTGTTACACTGTCTAGAATTTTTGTTGTTTTACTGCCTTAGTGTAGTTACCTGTCTTTTGCAAAATGTGTAAATTGCTATAGAAAGTCTGTTAATGCAATTTTTTAAAAAGAATTGCCACTTAGTTTTCTTTCTCAAAGCTGTTTTCTTTCCAGTGCTTGAGATAGAGCTAGGCCTTGCCATGCTGGGGCTGAGCTCTACCACTGAGCTACGCCCTGGTCCCTCTTCCCTCATCCTACTTTTTTTTTTTCTTTTTCTTTCTTTTTTTAAATTTTTTTTTATTATGGCAGGCTCAGCCTGCCCTGGGGGTGGGGCTGGCCCAACATGCAGTGCTGGGGATCAAGCCACAGTCCCTGTGGTTTCCTAAGCTTGCCTAAGCAGGCGCTTTAGACCACTGAACCATCTCAACCGCCCCCCTAATCCTACTTTGAATTAAGGTCATAAGTAAGTTTATTAGTATGTTTTCAGGAACATATTGATTAGATATTTGAATTGTTTCTCTTTTAAGATTCCTGCCAAATACTTTGCTAGAATTTTTAAAGACAATAAGTACTTTAAAACTTGAATTAGTGAAATTTTAAGGTCAGATTGTTCAGTAAAAATAAGTACACACATCTAATCTGTCAGTAAGTAAATGAAATAATTTGCCTTCAGTGGTTTTCTAAAGATCAGAAGATTGTTCAGCATGAATATAATTCTATACTGTCTAATTCTATATTGTCTAATGTCAAAGGACTTGCATCTGTGTGTAGAAACACCTGTATATAATGATGTAGAATGAATTGCTCTGACCACAAACATGGGAGTTCCATTACTATACAAAACTAAATCTGGCACTGTTCAATTCAAATACTAATTTTTGAGTCAGTTTTGAATTGAAATATTAAGTTTTTAAAAGCGAAGCCATCAGGTGTTCTGATACACACCTGTAATCCTCGCTACTTGAGAGGCTTAAACAGGAAGACCAGCAGTTGAGGGGCCACCTGGGCAACTTTTAGCAAGACCCAGGCTCAAAGGGTGTAGCACAGTAGTAGAGCACTTGCCCAGCATGCACAAGGCACGCGGTTTCCCAGGATCCTCCTCGGTACTGCAAAGTACAAAGTGGGGAAATTCATATTGTTCACATGGTTAACTACTAACATTTCAAATTCAAACAATGAGAAATTCAGGAATTTGCAGTCTTCCTTGGGTGGGTACCTTAATCACAAAGTTTTCTGTGACAAAATTGAGATTAATTGAAAGATTAGGATATCCTGTTCAGCTTTAAAATCCTGTAATTCTCTGCATTTTTACTCATGTTTTTAGCTTTGTTTTCCGAAAAGTGCGGAGCTTGCTAGGGGGAAACATTCGCCTTTTACTGTGCGGTGGTGCCCCGCTCTCTGCGACCACGCAGAGGTTCATGAACATCTGTTTCTGCTGTCCCGTGGGTCAGGGCTACGGACTCACTGAATCCACGGGCGCCGGGACAATCACTGAAGGTTAGTGCTGCCCTGGAAGTGTCAGAGCCGAGGATCCATGGGTCTGGTATAGTGTGGCTATGGATTTTTTTTTTTTCTAAAAGTGTGTCACAAAAGAGTAATGTAGGTTTTTGTGCAGCAGAAAGTGGTAAACTCCAGGAGCTGTGATTATTGATAATTTTTAGAATGTATTAGATGTATCTGGAAGAAGTTTTTGTGTTAGACTGTATGCTGTGTAATGTTAACACTTGGCGTTCTGAAAGACTTCATAACAGCATTGCTTGTAGTATATATGTCTTTATTTTCTCACATTAGTTATTAAATTTATCTTTTGTAGAAAAATGTTTTTCCCCCTTTTGTTGCTAAGTGAATTAAGGCTCAGATTGACGAATATTTCCTGGCTGTTCTGTGACTGTAGAAGGAAACTTGATTTTAGCCGTGTGGTGGCCAGAGTTCATCCTGAGTCTCAGTTGCAGAGGGGTGCACTGCTAGCTAGCGTTCTCGGGCGAGCATCCTGCTGAGTTCCCTTCACAGCCCCGAGTCACTGCTTCCCACTGTAGTAGAAAAACTGTGCCTTTTTTTTCTTTTTTAAATTTTTATTTGTTTATTTATTTATTTGTTTATTTTATGGCTGGCTCAGCCTGCCCTGGTGGTGGGGCTGGCACAGCATGTGGTACCGGGGATCAAACCATAGTCCCTGCAGTTGCCTGAGCTTTCCTAAGCAGTCGCTTTAGACCACTGAACCATCTCGCCGACTCTCTTTTTTATTTTCTTGATGCTTACTGATAAATGCTGTGAGCATTTTATCCTATGTATCTTTAGTACTTCTTTGTATTATTCTTAGATCAAATTTATTTTTTTAATTTTTAAAAAAAATTTTTTTTTTGTTTTTGGTTTTTTGAGATAAGATCTCACTATGTAGTTCAGGTCCGGCATGTGCCACCCTCTCAGCCAGATTTCTTTTGTATTATTTTTTATCTCCGCTTTTTAGTTGTGTTCTCTATATAGTTTTGGGCATTTTATTTGTAGCAAGTGAGCAACTACCAATGCACACGTAGGTAGCTTCTTTTGCAGATCCTTAATTCCTTCTGTTTTTAAGAATCAAGCTAAGTGTGTGATTAATACAGTTTAACATTAAAATTGGTACTATTTAAAGCGTTTATTGGGCAGGCGAAATGGCTCAGTAGTCTAAAGCACGTGCTTAGGCAAGCTTAGGCCACCTCAGGGACCGCAGTTCGATCCCTGGCACCGCATGCTGCCCAAGCCCCACCCCCAGGGCAGGCTGAGCCGGCCATAATACAAAAAATAAAAGTATTTATCAACAGTTTATCTCTGACATTTGACTGGTGTTTGGTAATACAATAACAGTTGCTAGTAGTAGGGGTTCACTACCTGTCTTTGGAAGCTGGTGGTCTCTTCTTAGCCTGACTGAGCTATTTTGTATGGCTTTTAAGTGTGAGGTGATAACATGAACTGGTGGAGCAGGTGCAGTGTCTCACCCTGGACCCTGATAAGTGGCAGGGAATGCAGAGGTCGCTCTTAAGGGCTTTGAGGCCTGCAGAAGGTGAAGTAACTGCAAACTGTTGTGCTCCGTCCTTCTTTAAGGTTGGGTACAGGCTTACAGCCGAGCAGTTACTGCATCAAATGAGCTGGGTCATGCGGCAGGGATTGGATCGGGACGAAGGTTCTGGGGGAGCCAAGAGCACATCTCACAGAGCTGTCAGTTTTTGCTGTGCCTGAAATGTGGACCTCTTTTGCTGTCAATTTCACACTTACATTAAGCATTTCTTGATTAAAAAAAAAAAATGGTAATAACTAATTCCCATTGAAAAGAAAGAGGAAAACAGAGCTCTGTGGGGTAAAGAGTGTACTTGTGCAAACCGCTTGTGACCTGAGCTTTCAAAAATTCTGTGGAGTTAATAGCTAAGCATGGGGCACGTGGTTATGACGGAGCACCTTCTGCCTCACTGTCTCAACTGCATCTCCCCCTGTGTCTTAGTGTGGGACTATAACACTGGCCGAGTCGGAGCGCCATTAGTTTGCTGTGAAATCAAATTGAAAAACTGGGAAGAAGGTGAGAAACTGTTAGAGCTGCAAGTGTTTTGATAAGATTAGGCCTTGAAATTAGAAGAATTTAAAAGCTTTATTTTCTTATTTTAGAATATAAAATTGGTCATAATTGCTCATTTTTATTCTTTATAAAATATGTTGTACCTAGAGCTTAAGGATGCATTTATATTGTGTTTCCAAAAACTTCTGAAGTGTCAATATTTTGCCTCTGTTACTATATAAATACAAGTAAGAACTATGACTGAAGCCTAATAAATGTGCTTAAATGAATAACATTAATGCATTAAGAATGATTTGATTTTGTAAAAGCATAGTCATAAGTTTTTTCCATGAAGATTTTTACATTTGTTTTTTCTCTGAGGCTTTCAACCTAAAATTATCAGTAGGAAAGTTTTCCTGTAGTTTCATGAAGGCTTGTTGCTTATGCAGCATGAAATATAAGTTCTTTTTAAAAAATGTAAA